>VZRQ01005484.1:307869-326428 GCA_013397975.1 Machaerirhynchus nigripectus | reverse complement strand
GCCGCTGAAGCGACACCACAGGTGCCCAGAGACCCCCAGCACAGAGCACCCTGTCCCCCTGCCGCCAGCAGCACCACTGGGGCCTGCCAGCACAGGACACTGAAGTGACACCACAGGAGCCCAGAGACACCCAGCACAGAGCACCCTGTCCCCCTGCCGCCAGCAGCACCACTGGGGCCTGCCAGCACAGGACACTGAAGTGACACCACAGGAGCCCAGAGACACCCAGCACAGAGCACCCTGTCCCCCTGCCGCCAGCAGCACCACTGGGGCCTGCCAGCACAGGACACTGAAGTGACACCACAGGAGCCCAGAGACACCCAGCACCTGCAGCTCCCGCTGGGGCACGTCCTTGAGCCAGGCTGTGTCTGCACCCTCCCCCTGGCACCCCAAACCCCCAGCACTCTTTGCACGGATGCATCTTGGCGACCCTGGAAGGATCCTCCAGTTGTATCCCTGCTCCGTCCCCACTCTGCCAAGAGAGAACATCCCTGCATCTTCTGAGGATGCAAAGGATTCACAGGCCTCTAACAGCCTCGTGGGATTTAGGGTTTGCTGCCTGAGCCTCATAAAAGTACCACACTTCCAAAATTTAGTTTACAGGGTGACGGAGGCATTACCTGACATCGGCCTTGACATGGGAAATCAGGCGAAAAGGGCTGTGCAGTGAATGCCCCATCCCCCAAATTCCCTACTCAGCATGAAGCAGCCTTTATAAATCAATGTCTGCAGGAGGAAAACACGTGAGGGAGCAGCAAGTTCATCCTCCCCTTGCTGCTGCACTCCCGGTGATCCCTGAACCCCCACAAGTGTGATGGGAAGGGATCTCTCCAGGACTGACGTCCCATTCACTGCTCAGGGAGAGACTGTGACCTGTGTGATGTGCTTGAGCACCCAGGGATGCACCCAAATCTCAGGGAGCAATAAAACAAGAGGAGGACACTGCTCTTCTCCCACTTCCCAGCACCACCACCCAGTCCTCTGCACCCCTCTCCTTTCCCGTGCTTCCAGGACATGGAGCCCCTGGGAGCATCCCGCAGGTCCAGCCATGGTGGCCAAGCCACGGGAACCCCCAGCACGCTGCACTGCTGTCAGTGGCGCTGGAGCACAGGGATGCACAGGGAATTTGTGGCAGGAACACAGGTAGCTTGGGCTGAGTGGCCACACTGATGTCCTCAAGACCGGGCAGAGCAGGAGGCTGCACTCGGCTCCCCGTGTGGGCATCACTGGCACCACAGCACATCCCAAAAACACTGATGAGCCACCAGTGCCAAGGAGAACGCAGAAGCTGCAGTGTCACCACAGAGCAGAGGTGGCCCTCTGGTTAGCTGTCCCCAGGGCAGGGTGCTGACAAGGTGAGCACAGCCTGGGGCTGCCAATGCTGCCAGGCCTACAGGAGGTGCCTCTTGCCATAACACACCCCAAATGCACAGGGCAGGGCTCCCCAAACCCCATGTGCTTGCTAGGCAGAGAAGGGGGTACCAGCCAGTCCCAGCCCTGCCAGGAGGGTTGATTCAATTAGATATTGGGAAGAAATTTTTCCCTGTGAGGGTGGGGAGGCCCTGGCACAGGGTGTCCAGAGAAGCTGTGGCTGCCCCTGGATCCCTGGGTGTCCAAGGCCAGACTGGATGGGGCTTGCAGCAGCCTGGGACAGAGGAAGGTGTCTCTGCCCATGGCAGGGGGTGGAATGGGATGAGCTTTAAGGTCCCTTCCAACCCAAACCATTCTGTGACTCTATGGCTGCACCCCATGGCACTGCAGCAGCCTGGGCAGTGGAAAACTGGGGTGAAAAACACCTCCTTAACCCATGGCCAGCACCTCTCCCTCCTGCAGGGGATGCAGCACTCCTCCGTGTCTCCTGATTTACCCTGCCTGGAGAACAGAGGCGCCAGGGCCGGTGGGATGCTCTGGGCTGCTGGCCCCATCCACCCGCTCACACTGCCCGGGATTTATGGATGGGTAAAAATCCCTTGGCTGAGCCTTTGTTTACTTTGCTCAGAGAAAATAATTAACTCTTAATGTAGTTCTGGTGTCCCTTCCCGTGGCAAGGGAGTGGAATGAGATGAGCTTTAATATTCCAACCGATCCAAACCATTCTGGGATTTTCTGATTTGAGAAACTTGATGAAACCTTAAAGCTGTCCCACTCCAGGCACGGCACACATCATAATATCCCCTGTACCACAACACGGCAGTGCCAAGCCTCAGCTCCGCACACTCACTGTCCCCACGCCCTGATGTCCCCAGGCTGGGACTGATCCCAGGGATGGTGTGCAAGGAGCAAAGCCCTGCACCAGGGAGCCTGGGAAAGAAGCCACGGAGTGATGGGAGAGGTGGGGGGCAGGGGGAGCATCCCTGCAGGAGTCAGCTGCGATGGCTGTGAGAGCCAGCTGCCTTCCAGCGCGGAGCAGCTGGGAGGGTGTCAAACAAGACCGTCAGACCCCTGGTGCCTTTCACCCCTGGTAACTTTTGTACCTGCAGATAGCACGGATTTGCTCAAGGTCACTCGTGTGACAAAGCTGCCAAAGCAAAAATGTTGCATTACAGAGACACAGGTGACAGGAAAGGACACCCAAAGAGCTCTGCCACCACCAACCAGGTGGGTACTGTGAGGCAGCACCTGGGATGGAGCCGAGCAGGTGGTGCCTGGGAGCAGAGCCCTCCCCAGCATTCCCTACAGGGCTGGCACAAGGCTGCCAGATTCCCACTCCGTGCTGAGGGAAGCGCTTGCTTTGGCCAGCCCCTCAAAACCAAGATGTTTCTGCTCCCTGCAGAGCAGAGAAACATCAGACCCTGGAAAACACCACCCTGAGCACCCCCAAACACACATGAACAGAACAGCTTTACCCCTTTGTGCTACAGCGGAGGGGGCAGGGAAGCTCCAGGCACTGACCCCCCCTGGCAGAGGCAGCAGTTACCAAATCCCTGCGGCCAGGAGCTGTTGGCAGCAGGGCCGGCTGTCCCGGCCAGTGTCAGCCACAAGGACGGGGGAACAAAGGCCAGCCCCCGGCTCCATCGATCCCGAGGTCAGACGGGTGAGGGGGGAACATCTGCTCCGACCCTGCCCAGCTCCGGCCCAAGGATTTCCCCGGGGTTATTCAGGCAAGGGTGAATTTTCAGAAGGAATCAGCCAATACAGCTGTTAAAATTCCCAGCATGGAAAGCCCCAGCCCCGGTTTGTGCCCATGGGGAGGGACCAGGAGCAGCACAGGGTAAGTGCCCGTGATTCCGTAGCGGCCAAGATCCACGTGGCTGGGAGATGCCAGAAGGATAACCCAGATCAGCAGCTGGTGTCCAGGTATCTCCAGCCTTCCACTCGAGGTGTTCATGGCCAGGTTGGACAGGGCTTGGAGCAACCTGGTCTAACGGAAGGTGTCCCTGCCCATGGCAGAGGGTGTCACCCAGGCTGCCTGGCCAGAACATGCCCAGGATGGCTGGAGATGGAGGAGCACTAGCCAGAGGGAAGAGCCCCGGAGGTCAAAACCAGTTTATGAGAAATCAGTCACCTTTGATCTACAGATTCGAGCAATAGTGAATCAACTCCACCCCTGGGTGATCTGCTGTACAGTTAATTAGACACGTTATTAAAAATACGCTCCTCTACCAGGCTGAATTAGTCCGGCTTCCAAGCCACAGAGTCCTGCCCTGTCTAATTAAACAGACCTTCCCAATTAACAATCCTTCCTCCAGGCCTCTACCAGCAGACAAGGCAGCAGACACTCCTCAGTCTTCTGAGTAAGGCCAACAATGGGCAGGATTCCACACCTTGAATCATGACCATTAAACTGGTTTATTTTTATTTTGATTCTCCTTCGGCTGCGGACACCACAAACAGATCCAGAGGCCCCCAGGGCTGGCCTTGGGACCACAAGGACAGGACATGCAGGTATGTCCTGGCTCATCAGTCAAGGACCTGGTCAGCTCTTTCACTCCAGGAGTATCCCATTTCCAAGGTGTTTTCAGAGCCAGAGATTTCCTGGTTGTCCAGGTTATGCCCCATAGCTGTGGACCACACTGTGCTTCCAGATACAGCGTGGTCATACTCAGAGCCACTTCTGTTCCCTGATGTGCCAAATTCCCTCAGGTGTGACCAATCCATCCCCTCCAGCCTCTACTGCTCTCCCAGCACTGGTACTTGCTGCAGATGGGAATCTCCCACTTGGAGTATTTTCCTCTGACCAGCCAATTTCCAGCCCCTCCAGTGCACACCTGTAAATCCATCTCTGGCTGGATCACAGTGGGAACCCTTCCTTTCTCCTCACGCTGCAGAACTGCACATAAAAGGTGTGAATCCCCTGCTTACCCCTGCAACAGCTCTTGGGGTGACTCATCTGTTCCCTGGTTTGAAAGCACCAGGTGCTGCCCACGTGCTTTTCTGCAGGCTGACGCCCTGTGTATCCCACATCTCCATGGAATCCCCATCCTTACAGCCAGCCTGAGCTGCAGCTGTATCCTCAGGGCAGCTTTGTGTCCCATGATGATGCAGAACACGTCCTGCTGCTGCCCTGTTCCCCCAAACCCCACATCTGAACCCGAGGGAATGGCTGAGACTGTGTCAGGGGAGTTAAGGTTGGATATCGGGAAAAGGTTCTTTCCCCAGAGGGTGCTGGGCACTGCCCAGGCTCCCCAGGGAATGGGCACGGCCCCGAGGCTGCCAGAGCTCCAGGAGCCTTCGGACACCACTTCCAGGTATGCCCAGGGTGGGATTGTTGGGGTGTCTGTGCAGGGCCAGGAGTTGGCCTCAGTGTTCTTGTAGGTCCTTTCCAGCTCAGGGAATTCCATGATTCTGGATCATGGATCCCTACATCTCCACTGGCAGCGCAGAGAAAGCACAATCCCCCTTGGAGAGCATTTCTGCGAATTTATTTTTCCCCGTGGTTCACATGCCCGTGGGGTTCCAGAGCTGCCTGTTCCCAAGCCAGCCTCTCCACCTCACAGCAGCCAGCCCAGGTGCCCAAGAGCCTCGTGGGGACCACGCAGGCTGGACCCACCCTCCCCACCACCCTGACCCCTGCCAGCTGGGAGCCTCTGCCTCACTCCAGAGGCTTTTATTAGAAACACACGGTCACCGAAGGCTGCAAGTGGAATCCATTACACAGCATTTAGTACAAATCATTTGTATTTCACAGCCCGCAATCCTTCCGATTTCACAGGGAAACGGCTGTTAAAGACCCTGCTGCAGCCAGCGGGGAGGGACCAGGTGGGAGCAGGGACGGGAGGAGCATTCCCAGATCTGGGATGGACCTGCTCCTACACCTGGTCATCGTTCACAGCCGCATCCTCCACGTGTGAGATACTTTGGAATGTGGGAGGAGGCAGCTCTGCTACCTGAAAATAATCACCCCCATCTGAGTCAGGAGGTTTTGGAAGCTGGGATAGGATTGCAAATCACTGCTCCAAGGAAAAAGAATCACAGAATCCCAGAATCGTTTCGGTTGGGAGGAACCTTAAAGCTCATCCCATTCCACCCCCTGCCATGGCAGGAACACCTTCCACTGTCCCAGGCTGCTCCAAGCCCCATCCAGCCTGGCCTTGGACACTTCCAGGGATCCAGGGGCAGCCACAGCTTCTCTGGGCACCCTGTGCCAGGGCCTCCCCACCCTCACAGAGGAAGAACTTCTTCCCAATATCCAACCTAATCCTTCTTTCTGGCAGTGGGAAGCCATTCCCCCTTGTCCTATCACTCCATGCCCTTGTGACCAGAACCTCTGATGCTTCCAGGGCAGTGCAGCACCACTCCGGCAAAGAATTCCGTATGTGTGCAGACATTTCCAGTGTGAGCACACAGGAAGGTTGTGAGCCATGCCTTACAGACAAATAAACCTATGAATTAGTTCCTTTCCCACCTCCTCCCAGGAGCTTCTTTCCCCAGCCTTTGGGGACAGGATCTCTGGGGCAATGGGGATCCATGGCCAAATGGGATTGGCACCAACAGGCAAAGTTATTTGTGTACCACCAACACTTGTGGCAGAATGAGAACCAGAAACACAGTTTAAACCCTGAACATGGCCATTCCCAGAGAGACGCAAATTCATAAAGAAAAAGCTGGAAGTAATGAAGGGAAAACACAGCCCTCACCCACGCTCAGCTACGTAGAAGGGATCTCATCCCATAAAACAAGAACAGTGACTCATCCCATAAAACGAGAACAGCAAGTCACTCCAGGGTGGACATCTTGACCCACGAGAGACCATTTTAAAATACAAACCGTGACTTTGGGATGTTCAAATTGGATATTTACAGATGATTTAGGACATTGCTTCCCCAGGAGGGCTGTCCAGCCCTGAGCCTGGCCACCAGGGACCTGGGGGATCTCCAGCACTGGAGGTTTCCAGGAACTGCCCAAACCCACAGTCACGTTGATCATCGCTACAGCTGGGGCAGGGGGACCTTGGGGACAAGGAACCAGAGCTGGACATCTGCTCTGATCACAGATGGCGCTGATAAATCTTGCTCTTCTAGAAGGTGAGACACAGCAGGATCCCAAATCACTGCTGTATGATGACTCCAGCCACTATCTCGTTCAAACACCCAGTGCTCCCTTTTTCTGTCAAGTGGAACTACAACTGCAGCTCTGCATTTTGCCCCCAGGAAGGCTGGCTGAGAACACAGGCTGGGAACAACATCCCTCCTACCCATCTCCACATTAACCACCGGAGGATGTGAGAGCCCCCACAACCCACCACCACCACCTCTCCTCGGCCTAATCTGGGATGTTCATCTGTGGAGTATTAGAACTTACGTGGCGGAGGAAAAAATAGCATTGCTTCCTCTTTATTGTGTTTTGGAGCAAAAATCCAGCAGATGCATTCAGCCAGCGAGGCAGGAGGAAGGCAGGGCTCCCTGGACTCACACCAGGCTCAGGGACACGAGTGAGTCTGTGCCTTGGCATTCCATCCCAAAAACCCAGAGGCTCAGCCACCCTTCAGTGCTGCCAAAAGGTCTCTCCCTCCTTAAACAGCATCAATGCATCGAGACAGCAGGGCTCACACAGCCCAAAACCAAGAAACACCTGCAAACATCTGGCAGGTGCCACTTCCACAGGTGAAGGCTGGTTTTGCCAGGGCAGTGGGTCCTTAAAGCAGGACATGACTCCTGCTGACGAAGGTCATTGCATGTCCTCTCAAACCCACCATCAGTGGTCTTTCCTCAGTCCTAAAACGTCCCGTCAGCCCACCTGATACTGCGCCTTACCCGAGGCTGAGGAAGTCCTGGACTCCCCTCTCCACTTCAGCAGGAAATCTGGGCTGGGCTCCTGAGGAGGAGGATGGTGAGAGCCAGGAGAGGTGAGTGCAGGGTGACCTGGCCCAAGCTGCCACAGCAGACTGCACTGTGTCACCTCCCCACACCCTATCTCCTCCAGCTCCCTGCGAAGGATGGGATCCACCCACGCCATCACTGGCACCTCAATCCATCAGAGCTGGGACTGCTCTACAGGCCTGGAGCACAAGTCCTGTGAGGAGCGGCTGAGGGAGCTGGGAAAGGGGCTCAGCCTGGAGAAGAGGAGGCTCAGGGGGGCCCTTGTGGCTCTGCACAACTCCCTGACAGGAGGGGGCAGCCAGGGGGGTCGGGCTCTGCTCCCAGGGAACAGGGACAGGAGGAGAGGAAACGGCCTCAGGCTGGGCCAGGGGACGTTGAGGTTGGATATTGGGAAAAATTCTTTATGGATCTTTGTGTGTGATCACACATTGGCACAGGCTGCCCAGAGCAGTGGTGGAGTCACCAGCCCTGGAAGTGTTCAAAACCCACGTGGATGTGGCACTGGGGCACACGGGTTAGTGGTGGACACGGCAGAGCTGGGTTAACAACCGGGTTTGATGACCTGGAGGGCTCTCCCAGCCTCAGCGATTCTGTGATTCTATGAACAGGTAGCTCAGCAGAAGAGGATGCTGGAGAAGACCCCTCAGTTCACATCGGTTCAGCTGAGCCCCCACTGCACCACAACACAAATCATAAACACGCTCAGGACATGCCTGTCACGACGGGCAACACCACACGTGATGGACAGCCAACGCGCGATGACACAGCGCCCGTGAGCCAGCTCTCACCGCCAGGTCAATATCTGTCACTGCCCCGCTGTATCACACCCTGCCGGCGGTGAGGACACGCCTGTTACATAATTTTAATGCGCAAAGTGCATTAAAGACCCCGAGGTCTCCAATTTTGGACCTCATAATGACACGGAGCGAGGGCTGAATCGCTGGACTGGAAGCGTGGAGTTGCCCCAGCACTGACGACCTCAGCTTGTGTGGGCCAAAGGGGGAACAGGCCAAACCTGAAACGGCTTTGCCTGTTGATCCAAACGTATCAATTTCCAAAATCTCATCGAATTTACAATCAGAGTCAACCAGGAAACAGGAGCAAAAAGTACAAATGGAAACCAGAGGGGTTGGGGATTAGATCTTTAAGATCCCTTCCAAGCCAAACCATTCTATGATTCTGTAAGAAAAGTTTAAACTATTTCATTTATATATATATATATATAAAAGGCAATCTAGGAGAACAACAACTTCAACCAAAACCAGCCTCGGAGGAACAAAGTGTTCGTGACAACCACACGCACAAAGGCAATGCATGAGAAATGAAAGGAGAATAAGCACAATCCATATTTTACTGTGACTGGTGGGAAGTGAATAAAAGAAACCTCTGGAAAAGCCACGTCTGAAGACAAGGAGAAGTTATGATGATGTTCTTTTCAGCACACAGAAAAAATGCTAAGTAAAAACGTTAAAAACTCATAGAAACATAGAGAAAAGCATTGAGGGCTGGAGGTGCTGTCACTGATTCGAGCCCTGCTTCAGTCCTGCTCCACTCCCAGGGTGATTAACAGGTTTTTTCACTTTACACACAGTCAGAGCTTCCCTCACTGCAGTTCCTGGTGTGTGAAGGGTGGCCGTGGTCAGCCAGTTTGTGTCTTTATTAGGAAAGTGGGATGTTATTCCACAGCCCTCCAGAGGACAGGGCTGCTTCCTCCCCTGAGGAACCAGGATTCCTTAGCTCATACATAACTAACGAGCCAGGGAACGTCTGGCTGTAATTCCTTAAAAATCACACACGTTTGCAAGCATTTAGCAAATAACTGAGACTGGAACGGATGCGATGGGGCCACGTGGTGCCCAAACAACTCGGCTGTTTTCTCCACAGACAACGGCCTTGTGGAGGTGGGAGAAGCCCCAGCTATCATTTATCTTCATTTCTGGCCATTTCAGTGATGACACTTCCATAAACAAGCCCAAGGAAGCATGACCACATCAAATTCCTGTGCGACACCTCCACGACAGACATGAAAAATCAGATTCTGGGACAAGCCACTACCAAACTGGGAGAAAACCACAAGAAAACTCCATCGCCTGGTTCCTGTACTGGTCGAGGTTTGCAGGAGTAACTAACTGGGCAGTGGAATAAACTCTTTCCAGCACTGTTTCCAGAGAGTTATCACCGTTCCCTCTGTCACCTCTCCTGTCTGAGTGACCACCACAACAGACAGAGCTCAAAGTCACAGACCTAATGAACTCAGTGGACATTTTCTGGACAACTGTGGACATTTTATGGACATTTTACAGGCATGGCCCATAGACTAGGGGATCATAGAATGACCAAGGCTGGAAAAGCCCTCCAAGATCATAGACTCCAACCACTAACCCGTGTCCCCAAGTGCCACATGCACACACCTTTGAGCACTTCCAGGGCTGGTGACTCCACCACCGCCCTGGGGAGCCTGTTCCAGGGAATGCTATCTGTGTGTTGTATCTGTGTGGGGGATGAGCTGGGGTTAAACCACGACAAAAGAGAGAGGGAGAACTAAGAAAATCCAACACATTTTGCAGTGACAGACCCAACAGACTCCACGGATCAACAAGCAGGAGCCCATGAGGGGATGCCTGGAGAAGAACAAAGCTGGGAAGTCCTTGAAGACGCTAATGCAGAGCATCTCAGAGCAGAAGGATCACGTCTAGTGGATGCACCAGGATTACAACGTGAGGGAATGGCAGGCACTCAAGGTCTCGCTCGGTTTGAAATCACTTCTGGGGAAATAATGAAAAAGCTGATGTAATTCCAATCATAAAGAATTAAAGAACAGGAGTATAATTAGCACCAGTCAACATACTTCTACAAGAAACAGGTCTTGTCAAACAAATCTGATTTCATTCTTCACTGAGATTACAAGTCTGATTCACGAGAGGAGCCGTGTACAAGGCAGGGGAGTGTCTGAGTGCTGGAACCAGGAGATACGAGGGCAGCCTGGGGAACACAGCCACTGTGCCAGCTGCTGCCTGCACTCCAGATTACCAAAAAACATGCTAAAAAAGAGGTTAAGAACTGATTAGGTGGCAGGTTCCAAGCAATAGTTCCCGTGCTGGACCCCGGTGGGCTCCGCAGGAACCAGTCCCGGGTTCATTTCTGCCTTAGTCAGCATGATGGAGAGGGATGAAGGAAACCACTGCTGAGCTGGGTAATGCCCCCGCAGCCTTGCAGAGCATTCTCAGGTGAAGGATATGGGATTCACCTCCCTTGGTGTTCACTGTATGAAAAAATAATGCTCCCACTTTAATGCAGTTGTTAATTTTCTCCAGATAGGAACGACAGAGAGAAAAGGGCCTTTGAGGACAGGCTGATGATCGAGACCAGCCAGGCAGGCAGGTGGGCTGAATTGCCCTAAGCAGGATACGGAGGAGGGGGGTTGCTCCCAGCTTACACTAGAAATTCCATTTTTATGGTAACGATTAAATTGTTCAAATCATCTTCAAAGAACATTTAGCGGGGTAAAAACCTTAAAATAAGTTGAGCTCAGTAGTGAAAAACACTGGAAAGCCTGGTCTCTTCCAGCAACCACTCCTGGAGCTGGTGTGGCTCAACAGCTGTAAGCACCAGCCAGGAAAAGCTCCAGATGGTCCCGGTGACATGGTGGCACTGATCAGGGACAGCCCCTCGTGCCCAGCTCTGGCACCACAGCACAGAGGCTGTTCCCACCCAGCAGACGTTCACTGTGTGTGAAACAACAGGATGGCTTCAGTCCCTTTCCAAGCAGGCAGGTGTCACCTACAGGACTGCCACCACAGCTGGGACCTCCTGGCAGCCAGGAGGATTAGGGCTCTTCCTTCCCTACACTGCTGAGAGAACAGAAGCATAACTGTGGTTTTATGGTTTCCAGGAGAGAGATGACTGTCCCAGGCAGGAGTACCTACACGGTCCCACACATCAGCAGCCCCCAGGCACGATCAAGGTGTGCACACCTGCCTCAAAGATGTAGCAACCAGGATAAGGAACACCCTCAGCATCACTGAGGTCTCCCACCTGGGTATCCATCCATTCCCTGTCCCTTTGGCTCCCCAAAGGATGAACAAAACTCAAAGCACCTCAAGAAAGTCCCACGGATGGTTTAAAATTAGGAGGTCTTCCGTGGCTGGCATCACACATGAAGGGCATGGTGAAGAAGGTGAAGGTGAAGGTGAAGGTGGGAGCACACCCGTGGCTAGGAAGAGACCACTTGGTCCCCAGACCGAGCTTCAGGTTTTTCAAAAGGTTTGGAGAGCTTTAACTCCGGAGCATTACTCAGCTACAGCAGAGACAAGACGGGTCTGAAGCGTGCTGGGAGATGGGAGAGGGAGTCCCAGGTCTTGCCCGCCCCAAGATTAGGGAAAATTCTCAGACACCCCAGCAAACAGCAAATCCCCACGGAGAAAGCCCTCAGTGATGGCGAGGCAGCAGCTGCTGTTGTCACTGCCTCCTGGGCTTGTCACGGCTGCCTCTCACCCGCTGCCTCCCCAGCCAGATCCTCTGACATCCAACACCGCCTCTGCCAAGCCAGCCCAGTTGGGTTCCCCCACTAAAGCAAGCAGAAAGCCCATTCTTTGGGGGCTGCTTTGTATCACTGCCTCCCCCCAAAAAAGGCTTAGTCAAAGCAAATGCCAGACCCATTAAGTGCGAAGGACCTCACAGCCAACACAGGAATGCTGGGGCTTGATGGACTGTTTATAGAGCCTTTTATAGGAAGGATGGGTAACCTAATCCCAACTACAACATTTTTTATGCTGCTCTGTGAGGGTTCAGCTGTGATTAAACTGTTGGCACAGTCCCATGGCACATAAAACCATGGAGACCAGCATGTCTCATCCCCACCAGAGCCCTGCAAATGCAGGCGGCAGAAGTATTCCAAGTATTAAAGGCTGGCGAGCCCCGCTGTGGGGCATCCCTGCTCGCACCTCCACTGGCCTCGTGAGCCTGAAACACCAAAATTAAACATCTCTAGTGAGTATTTTACTCCTGCAGCCCAGGGCAGGGCAAAGCGTAACCACTCCTGCAGGACTTGGTCTGGGTGCAGGAGATGCAACAAAGCCACGCTCTCAGCAGTGGGCTTCAATGTCCTCCTCTCCCAGAAGCAGCCCCAGGAGTACAGAGCCCTCCACCACCCTCCTAAAACACTGGATAAATCCCACAGCAACATTTGCTGCGTGGTTAAAACACTTGATTTTGAGCCAGCCTCACTAGGCTGAGATGTTCCAAGCTGTGGATCACCGCCTGTCTCTACCAGGCTGACATCCATGGCTGTAGCTGAGACTGCAGTCCGCAGCACGGGCAAAGTCCTCCCTGGGAGAGGACATCCAAACGTTCCAGCAGACATTGACCCAGGAAACCAAGCCCACTCGGGCCAAACCACTCACAGGGCGTGCATTTAACTGTCTGAGAGGGAAACAGACATTTGGAGGCGGAGAGATTGGAAGGGCAGGAAATCCCAGCCCAGGCTGGGCACAGGGTCACACCAACGCCATGCTGGAGGACAGGCAGGTGCAGCAAAGCCTGGCCCTGCTCCAGACCCTCTTCCCAGCTGGAAAGGGGAGAAGACTGGGGGGCTGGGGCAAGGGCAGGGCTGTAACACATTGATGGGGACGGCACAGGGGATGTGCATCCTCGGAGTGGGATCGCTCCATGTAGGACCAGCAGGGTCTCCCCGGCGCCGCTGGTGGGTGGGATTTCTTCAGGCAGTGTGAGCATGAAGTTTGTTTCATTTTATTTTTATAGATCTGGAACAGAAGCCAGGTTTGCCTTTTTTTTTTTATTTCTGTGTTTTGGCTCTGTTGGCTCATCCATCAGTTTGTCTGTTCACCCTCATGACACTTCCCTGACATGATGCATCATCTCCCTCACGGCCACCACACACCCACCCCAGGTGGGCTCTCACCACCCGCGTTAGCCCACAGCCCTCTCAAGAGTTACAGCTCTGGAGCATGCCGAGCACAGCAGCTGGCCAGTGACTTCAACCCCTTCTTCCACACTGAATAAAAACCACCAGCACCTCAGAACCCCTCACTGAGCATCCCCACCACAGCAGCCAGGAGAGGAGTGTGTTTTCCCCGGGATTTTTCTCTGGGATGGGACTTGGGCAGCAGCTTTATTTTAGTCCTGGGTGAGTGCACGGCACATTCCTGCCACCCAAGAGAAGGAGACTCCAGAGTGTTCTCAGGTGCATCACCTGAGCCTGTGCACTCACAGGGTTCCTCCTCCAGCACACACAGCACAGACCCTGACATGCCATCAGGCAAACGGGCACCTTGATGCTGACACACGGGCTGGGCACCTCTCCACAGCTCCACCACCTGTGGAGGGCTGAGCCCTTCTCCACCCCTCTGGCCACTGAGCAGTTCAGGGCTGGTGGATGACACACCCAGGGCTGACCTCACAAATCCCATTTTTTTTCCCTTTTCCCTCTGTAGCCCACACACTGAGGACCTCCCAAACACACAGTAAAACGCCGGGTCAGCTTTCCAAGGGCTCAGCACCCACAAGCAGGAGCTCAGGTCATATTTAGGCCACCCAAATTACAGGGCAAGGCTCCTGCTGGAGGGTGACCTGCTTGGCCTCCCCCAGCACAAAACCCCATGGGCAGCCCCTGCCATCCCATCCAGGACACCACAGGGATGTCTGGGCTCCACCGGTCCCTCCTGTTGGTCCCAAATGTGCTACTCCCAAACCTACCGCAGCCCCTGCCCGTGTCCCCTACACATCCCTTATTATCCAGTCCAAACCTCAGCTCCCCTCTCTGCAGCCCCACCTTTTCTTACGCAAGGACCAACGGAAATCGGGAGAAGCAAAGCAGCACCATGGGACCCAGCCTGGAGAGACTGAACTTCAGCCCCAACCCCCCCCAATAAGGAAGGATGGGCTCCCGGAACAGCCAGGGATGAAAGGGAACGCCGCAACCGTCGAGCTGGCTCGCTCAGCTTTTGGCTCCTGCCCATTTTCCCGCCATGTGCCACCCATGAGCCATGCCCCACTAAATGGGGACAGCCACTTGCTCAGCAGCCCTGAGGGACCAGCCTGGCAAAGCCTCACCTGCCTGTGTCTGCACCTTCTGCCTGGCACACAAACCATAAACCAGGGGAGCTCAGCAGACCCACCCAGCCGCTGCTCAGAGCATCAGCAACCTCCTGAGCGGGGCAGGGTTTAGCTGAACCTGGGAACAGGGACCAGGCGACACATGGGAGCAGCTGACAGTAAACTCAGCATTTCCAGAAGATTTTGTTTGTACTGAAAGCTGCTGCTCTGAAGCCAGAACAGGTGTCAGTCACACCAAAATCTCATGGCAGCTATTCAATGTGATGGCATAAGTTTGACGTCAGATCAAAAAAAAAAAAAAAAATACCCCAAAAGCAATGTGAGCAGCTCTTCTAGTTTCTATTTCACCTACAGCCATGGAAAAAGACCATGAGGAGCCAAAAGGAGGAGAAAAGCAGGTGTATCAGGGCTGGTTCTGTGCAGCAGCAGCACAGCCACACAAAGCAGGCAGCTCCCCGTCACTGGGGATGCTCTGAGCAGCCCCAGGACAAAGCCACATCACGACTCTCACCCAGCTGCCACAGGCGGGCTCGAAGCAGCACCCACCTACCCCTGGATGGCTCCATCAGCCCTGAGCTGGTCTTGTCCCCCCTGCAGACTCGCGAGCTGCCTGCTGCCCTGAGCTTTGCACCGAGTGTGACATGGAGCAGAGCCCAGGCTGCCTCTTCAACACCTCCCACCAGCCAGACACCGACCCCTACTAATGCTGCCAACATATTAATTAGCACCTTCCCTGTGCCCGCCCCGCTCCCGACTGCTCTGCAGCTGTCCAGACTCTCAGAGGCTTGCCAGAGGTGACAGGGGATGGGGACAAGTCCTGGAGGTGCTGGGCACTCTGTCCCCTCCAGCCCATGGCAGCCCTGCTGCTCTGCTGTGAGTCTGCTGTCAAGGGATTTCCACACAGCATCACACACGCCTGAGTTCATCCTTCCAGAGCCTCTGGGACCATCCATCCCCCTGCAAGGCAGGCAGAAGGACTGGGGCTTTGTCCAAGTTTCATCGAATCACAGGATGGTTTGGGTTGGAAAGGACTTTAAAGACCATCTCCTTCCACCCCCTGCCATGGGCAGGGACACCTTCCACCAGATCAGATTGCTCCAAGCCCTGTCCAGCCTGGCCTTGAACACTTCCAGGGAGTGGACAGGGCATGGACAGGGCAGCTCCAGGCTCTGCCTGGGGAATGCATTTGCAGCTATTTCCATGTCTGGAAACTGTCCCTGGTGGGGCTGCTCTGCCTGCCCGATCCAACCCCTCAGTGCCCCACGCCAGCAGCCATCTCAGGGGAGCTGACACCTCTACCCCAGCTCCCAGCACGCTCCAGCAGTGCGTGATCAATACCCTGCCACCAGCCATTCCCCACATCCAGGCACCAGCTGCTCTATGCTCCCCAGGCAATGAAAGTGTAACATCCCCAGCTGGCTTTCCCTCCCAGAGCAATGCCCAGGCAGCCACGGGCCTGCTCCCATTTACCACAAAAGTGTCACAATGAGCATGCAAAGGCTGGGGACAAGGAACCAGTGCTCAGACACCTGCAAGGGCACTCTGCAAGCAGCCTTGGAGGTGCTGGGATCCTGCAGGAGAGATCCCTCGGAAGAGATCCACAGGAAATGCTTTCCCCAGGCTGGCACGCTGCAGCTAACTCCCCGCAGCCTGGCCAGCCCCCACCCCTGCAGGCTCTATCCAGCCCGGACACCTTGTTTCACTCCATCCACGCTGCCCCCAGGTCACGCATTTCTCCTGCTCGCTTTGTCCCCTGATACCAGACAGGCTTAAAAGTAAAACAAGGCCGAGATTTATGAAGTGAGGCTCACCGTAAAGGTTTCCGAGTCGCAGTTGTGGAGCCTGGAAACAGGATTACAAGCAAAGCAAATCATGAAACGCGATCGTAACCTCGGCACGGCGAGACGTGACCCTCACGTGCTCCAGCCCAGCTCACTCCCAGCATGTGGTGTGCACTGGCTGGGGGCTGCCTGGCCAGCACAAACCTCCTCGTGATGGCCCAGGGCTTCCTCGACCTCCCCTCTGCGGCACTCGGCTCACTGGGGTGGCCCAGCCCTGATCCTCGGCAGACTCTGCCACACCTCGCCTCAAACCAGCTGCACGGGCACTTGTCAGAGCAGAGCACTCCCAGATCTCCTTCAAGACCACAAACAGCAGCTTTGGACACATCCTCCTAATTCCACGGTGACTTTAATGCAGACTTCCAGTGCCCAAAGGGGCTCCAAGAGAGCTGGAGAAGGACTTTGGTCAAGGGAGAGTGACAGATGACGAATGGCTTCCCACTGACAGAGGGCAGGGACAGACTGAGTATTAGGAGGAAATCCTTCTCTGAGAGGATGGTGGGGCCCTGGCAGAGGCTGCCCAGAGCAGCTGTGGCTGCCCCTGGATCCCTGGCAGTGTCCAAGGCCAGGCTGGACAGGGCTTGGAGCACCCTGGGACAGTGGAAGGTGTCCCTGCCCATGGCAGGGGTGGAACTGGATGAGCTTTAAGGTCCCTCCCAACCCAAACCAGTCAATGATTCTAGGACCAAGCCCTGCTCCTGAGGCATCACTCCCACCCAAAAGCCTCCTGCTGGCTGTCCAAAGGCAGAGCTTGCAAGAAAGATGGATCTCACAAAGCCAAACTCACAGAGTCATCACCCGGGAACAATGACCTGCAAGTGATGGGAGCCAACAGCAGGGAATGATGGTGCCAGCTCCATCTGGGAGCACCTGCCAAGGCCACCAGCACGCGCCTGGAAGGAGTGGAGAGCAGCAGAAGCAGGCAGATATGGGTCCTGGTAGGACACACACACACCTGTCTTGGGTGAAGCCAACGACACACCTGGAGGCACCTGAGCAGCCCATTCCTGCCTGGTTTGTCCTCAGACACATCCTGTCCCACCCTCCAGCCTCAGACAGCAGCCCAAAGTGCCTGGGTTCAGTGGCCACTTTGCAGGAACTAGTGGCCTCCTGGGAGGCTCAAAGAGCAGGAACTCCTCTGGAGACCAAGAAGCATCCATGGACTGACTCCCTGTCCCCTGCTCCAAGGCAGAGTGCTCTGATCAGTCCTCCCTTGCCCCGAGAGGCTGCAGGATAGGCAGAACCTGCACTGTCTCACCACTGTGCTTCTCACCCACAGCCTGAGCACCAGGACTGCACAGGATGGAGATGCCTTCTCTCTCCTGTATCCCTCTACTGAAGTTGTTCAGGCTCAAAGAAGGTCCTGACAGGAGATCTGGAGGGTCCAGCATCCTCCCTGACCCTCCTCACACCCCCTGTTTCCCCTCTCCTCTGCCTCTCAGCAGAGCAGTGCTGCAGGAGCTTCCCAACACAGGTCCCTCCAAGCCAGCACACGGACATGCAACCAGAGCTCACCAGGCTCCAGCAGGGCTCCACACATCTTGGGGACATATTTAGGGAGCTAGGACCCACCACGGAGCAGGACTCACCTCAGCCTGCTGCTGGACAGACAGAGCCCAGCTGGGCACGGCCAGGGAGCTGCCTGGCCTGTGCATCACCAGCAACACAGCTTGTCCTTCAGCCTGCTGCAGGCTGGCTGTCCCCATGTCCCCAAAGCCTGGGTGGGAGCAGAGGGCATCCTGGACCTTTTGCCTGCCCCTCCTCTCCCAGACTGGGGGCTTGGAGCCAGCCACAGGCTACCCAGGAGCCCAGCAGCCGAGCCCATTGTTCCCTTTGTCTGGCCCTGGGAGCACCAGCCCACGGCTGGAGGTGTCCCCTCTGCCCAGGGAGGTTCACACAGCCTGAGGTGTCCCCTCTGCCCAGGGAGGTTCACACAGCCTGGGGTGTCCCCTCTGCCCAGGGAGGTTCACACGGCACGAGGTGTCCCCTCTGCCCAGGGAGGTTCACACGGCACGAGGTGTCCCCTCTGCCCAGGGAGGTTCACACAGCCTGGGGTGTCCCCTCTGCCCAGGGAGGTTCACACAGCTCAGGGTGTCCCCTCTGCCCAGGGAGGTTCACACAGCTCAGGGTGTCCCCTCTGCCCTGGGAGGTTCACACAGCTCAGGGTGTCCCCTCTGCCCAGGGAGGTTCACACAGCTCGGGGTGTCCCCTCTGCCCAGGGAGGTTCACATAGCCTGAGGGGACACCTGGCTACACCTGGAACCTCCCTGCCCAGGGAGTGGGTGTCCCCTGTGCCCAGGGAGGTTCACACAGCTCGGGGTGTCCCCTCTGCCCAGGGAGGTTCACACCGCCTGAGGAGTCCCCTCTGCCCAGGGAGGTTCACAC
>VZRQ01005484.1:263820-299896 GCA_013397975.1 Machaerirhynchus nigripectus | reverse complement strand
GTTTCTCCCGGAGCTGTCGATCATCCAGAGAAAGCCGTGATTTCAACCCAAATCCGCCTCGCCGGGGCTCGCTGCGCCGCCGGCACCGGCGAAGGGGAGGAGGGGCGGGGGGTCCCGGGGGGATGCCCCCGCCGCCGCCCTTCGCACCGCCCGCGGCCACGGGCCGGGCATCCCTCCCGCGGGGCTAAGCCCCCGCCGTTGGCCACCGGAGCCGGGGGCCCAGGGCGGTGAGCAGATTCCCGTCCGGGTCCGGAGAAGGGGATGCGTACAGGAGGATTAAAAAAAAGAAACAAAAATCCAAGGAGTTGGTAAATCCGAGGCTTGCTGTGGGCAACCCTAAGCCCCCACACCCTGCTCCTCCCCCATCCCCCTGGAGCCAGCCCCGGGGGGAGAGAACAGGACTCCCCCCACTTCCCACGTGGAGCAGTTGTGAGTTGGTCACAAGCCCCATTGGCACCGCTGGGGTCAAGCAGGACCTTCCCAGAAGGTGTACAGTGAGTCCCAGCTTCCAGTTCTGCGTCGCAGCACGCAACAGCCCCGACTTTTCCAGTGCCTGGGAACCACATGTGCCCTGTGTGCACCTCATGATCCACACCCTCTTCAGGACATAGCGGGGAGGTTGGGACCAGATGGTCTCTAAGGTCCCTTCCAACCCAAACCATTCTGTGAATCTATGACCTGTGACTGCTACCAGGACTCTTTGACCCAGGAGGTCCCTCTGCCATCACCCTGACATCTCCTCCTCACTCCTCTAGCATCCATGTTGTGCCCAGCAGTGCCCTCTGCTCACCCCCCATAGCTGTGTCCCAATTTCTGCTGGCTGGGCAGAAGGTTCAGATGCATCCTGCAGGAAGCATTTGTGTCCTGGAAGATCTCCCTAGGGAGGTCACACCCTGCATGTGGATCTCTACACAAGCTGTGCCAGGTTCATAGGCCAGGAGCTGAAGACCCACTGGACTTGGAGGATGTCCCTCAACTCACCATGGAAAGACATGGAAAAAACAGTCCAGGCTCCACTGTGCTCTTCCTTATCCCTTTGTTGCATCAGCAGCTTGAGCAGCTTGGGTTCCCTGCCTTGACTCACCCCAGGAAATGATTCCACAGGAGTGGTTAGAGGAGGTCACGGCTCCCTGATGGTGTTGGCCACATGCATGAGCCAAGTGGTCTTTCCCAGCTCAGTATAGCCAACTGCAGGCTCTGATCTGCTTTGGGAGTTCCTGTCACTGCAGATGTTGCTGCTCATCCAGGCTGGCCCTGCATTCAACACACAGTCCCTGGGAGAACCCTGTGGCTCTGCTCCATCATGTGTGGAGAAGCTTTCATCTTTAGTGCCTCTTTCAGCATCACTCTTGCATTGAGGAGGCTGAAGGGCCAGGACAGCCAGTGGCCTTGCTGCTCCTTCCTCCAGATGTGTTCCTCTCCAGGGCAAGAATCCCAAGGTTCCCCAGCAATTACCCACCATTCCAGCACTGTCCCAGGCTCCCCCACTCCCAGCCTCCCCTCACTCCCCGCTGCTCTGGAGCACCCGGCATTTCCCATCAGACGTCTGAAAGCACTCACCATTTCCAAATGCCTCATACCCTCATTTCAATCATCCCAGATCCCAGGACAGTTGTGTTCTGCATGTCCTAGACAGGCATGTCCTTCAGGATCCATCGGTTCTCCAAAATGGGAGCCTGGAGTCCAAGAGCAGCAGCCCTGTGTGTTTGCCAGTGCCCACCCAGTCCCTCTGGATTTTCTTTAAGTTCTCCAGAACTGCACTGCCAGACGCAATAGGAATTTTGTCCCAAGGGAACAGTCACTGGAAACCTTCTCTCTTCTCTTTTGAGCTCCCCCTTTGGCCATCGCTGATGGAGATGGACCTTGGACAATGCAGACTTGTCTGGCTGCTGCACTGACTTTGAAGTTCTTACATGCTCCTTGGAGTCTAGTTTGTGCCCTGAAGATGCTCTTCAGGGCCAGTCATGAACTGTGAGCACTGCTCCCACCTCACACCTTCACTCTTCCCCCAGGAAGGGCTCTCTATGACCCTTGCATCTTTTTGGCATCCATGGGAAGGCCTGCCAAGGTTCCACTGCCACCCTCACAAACTTGCTGTTCCCAGAGCAGGAGGTGTCACCAGATCCACCTTCTGACCTGAGTCCCACAAGCTCCTCTGGCCACCACGCCACAACACGTGAGCAGACCAGCAAGTGCTGCAGAGCACCATGCCATGAGAAGTGACTCCAGACCTCCTCCAATGTCCTTCTCTGCACCTTCCACTCACTCTGCACTAGGTTTAGTGGCTTCACTAAACCTAGTGCAGAGTGAGGATGGCCATGGACCAGGGAGCGCTGTTCGTCCTCACTGCTGTCCTCAGCCACACTGTGAGCTGATGCTCTCCTTGCTGCCATCTGGTGACAAGTGGTGGCGGGACTGAGTCACACAGACATGGCCACCATCAGGCAGCTTGGATGTGGCCATCTTGGAAGTCAAGTAATCCTGGTTTTGCTGGTCCTTGCTGCCCTTGGGCAGCGCTGCCACAGGACACTCAAACCCTGCTGCAGAGAGCGTCAGGTACAGCCTTGATGGGGTCACAAAAATGGGACAACCATCCCTCCACCTGCACCCACGTGTTGGTTTACATCAAAAGCTGGTTCCCAGGCCGACAGAGCCAGGAGAGATGACATCTAGGGGACATTAAAACAGCTTTGGTGGTGACGCATTTAATGCTGCATTTTCAGTTCCTGATGCAGGAAAGAAAAAGTTCCATTTGCATGTGAAGCCCTTGGCTTATCACACCTGGAGGAGGTGGCTCCCTGTCACCCTCTGTGAGGTTAAAGAGGTGCAGCAGGTGACAGCTGGGAGTCAAGGGAGGCACGCAGGAAAGCAGCAAGGGGTGACACAGAGCCGCCAGGCACAAACTCAAGGCTCAGGGCAGTCATCTTTGGTGATTCCAAGGAGCCTCAGCTCCCAGAAAGATTCAGGAGATGCTTCTTTGGTCCAAGGAAGCTACTTGGTCAATCTCAATGCCCCAGCTGAGGGAGAGGGAGGTTTCTTTGGGATGGGAGGGATGGGGAGTAAGTCCCATGCTGGTGCCAAGAGTAAATCTGCCTGTAAGTCCCACCAAGAGCAGACAGGGAGGTGGTCCAGGGCCACTGAGAGATGCCCTGCAGAGAATCATCTCTCTTGGTTCTGAATGGGCCGCCTTGGTCCTGAATTGGCACCCTTGGTCACACCTCTGCATGCAAGAGGAAAGCTTTCCAGCTCCTGGCTGAATCCCTTGGGCTCCAAGGAGCCTCGAGCTTCCAGGGGCAGGTTGGGAGGAGGAAAACACGAGAATATTTTTACAGAAATTGGAGTCTCCCTGCAGCAGAAAATCCCGTAAAAGCAAAACCCAAGTGAAAAGCAGCTTCAGCTGTTCTGGCTCTGCCTGTGACGGGCTTGGCCTCAGGCCAGTGAGTTAATTCTGCCTATTAGCTAATAGTATAGTATTGTCGGTAAAGATTCATTGCTAAACTTATGTTTTTAAGATATCACTTATCATTTAAACACTTAACTCCTGATCCCCGAACATGTACAGGCACCATGTAGCCCTGCAGCCATGCTGCAGATAACCAAAGCCACCGCTGGCTGGGGAGGGCTGGGCAGTGTTTAACCCTTTTTCCCCTCTTTGTTTGAATGATAAATTGTCTGGAGTAGCACTTTCCAGAGGAGAGCAGGCCCTCCCACTCAGGGACCGCTTATTATCACCTACTTAATGTTCCCCAGCTCAGCAGGGACGGAGGAACTGTTCCCAATAGCGGGTTTTTCTAACCTCCGTGAAGGGTGTGTGAACAGCCAGAAACCCCATGGATATCTGTGATTGCAGCCTGTCACCACCAAGGGCCTCCCTCTGTCCTCCCTTGCCTTTCTCAGTCACCCCAAGTGCTCTGCAGGCTGGGGACAGGCAGGTCTGGTCCTTCAGGAGGAAGGGTGAGAGCAGCAGGGGCTCCCCACCTCCAGACTGAGCCCTAGGTGCTGCCCAACACCTTTTCAGCTCAACATCCCCACTCTGATCTGTACCATAAATCCACAGTTTTCAGGGATCTCAGGCAGGGATCTGTACCATAAATCCACAGTTTTCAGGGATCTCAGACAGGGATCTGTACCGTAAATCCACAATTTTCAGGGATCTCAGACCTCTCCCGCATCACCCCAGAGCAAACCAGCACCTTTACCAGTTGCACCAGTTACACCAGCCACCACTCAAGCAGGCGCTGGCCGCAGCCCCCTGCCCTCCCCACCCCACCGGGGCCACTGGTGGGGAGGTTTCTCTGCGCAGAGTTAAATAAAAATAAAGCTTTTACATCCCTGTGCGCTTGGTGAGGGTACCTGGCCCTGGGCGCCTCGTGCTGAAACGTGACACTGGACAGCCCCACCTCACTCAACCTGTTTATCCTGTTGCAGGCACCTGCGGAGGGGGGAACCAGCGGCTCCCTCTCCCCTTCAGCCCCTTCCCCCGGCATTTCTGAGCTCTCTCTGCCCGATGGGTTCCTGTGTTCGAACCCTGAGCTGCCCGGTGCCAGGGCGGGTGAAACAGAGAGGAGGAAGGGCAGAGGATGGGGCTGGGCAGCCGAGCATCGTCCTGCGCTGGGACCCCCGAGGAACGAGGCAGAGGCGCAGAAAAGCTCCGAGCGAGCATTTAATCTCTCCGGGGAGGGGCTGCGGTGAGGATCGAGGATCGGGGAGTGGAAGGTAACCCTGTTTGTGTTGCTGTTGCAATGTCTGGAGTCTGAGGGTTTAGAGTCCTCAGCTAAATTAAGAAGGAAAAAGTCAACTGGTAGATTGCAGTAAGGATTTGGAGAGTTCTCCGCTCGGAAAATGAATGAAACTTTTGAATGGTAGCCATGGGAACAAATTAAAGAGAAGAGGCACTTTTGAAGCATTTAAAATAGATTTAGAACTGTAGAATTGAGCAGGAAATTTGGGATATTTTATTCAACAGCTAATTTGAACCCGGGTTTGGAATTAAAAGCAACTTTTGGAAAAATAAAGTTCGTAAAAGTATCTCCTTGGGGACTGCAAAGATGTCAGGTCTTCTTGAAAAATTTGTTCGGGTAAATAAGCAGGACCATAGAGAGGCAGAAAGGAAAAAAATTATAAAAAGAAGGAGATTTTAAATAAAACCATATATTTTTTTTAAATAAAATAAAGAATTTCCTGATTTATAGATTTATATAATCATTAAGGTTGGAAAAGACCTCCAAGATCATCGAGTTCAACCTTCCACCGAGTACCACCACTTTTCCAGAATGTAGAGAAAGGTGACAGTCAAGAATTTAAGCTATTACTCTGTGTTTTTTAAAAAAATACATTTAAAAAGGGTATTTAGATATACAGCAAAGAAAAGGTGGAACCATCACGAGAATATCATGTTATATATAGACACTTAATCCAAAATATTTTACAGCCATGAGGCATGGCTGGCAGAAGATGTGGTTTGTATTCTGGAAAATATTTTCATTTTAGTCCTTGGTTATAGCCAGAAATAACAATGTTAGAGAATAAATCTGCCCAGGAGATAACCTGTGATGAAAAACTGCCTGGCATTACCTACTGACAGGGGTAACGACATAAAAGGATGCTCGATTTAATTGCTGTCATTTGTAAAGGCTTGTAAAGAAAAGGATGTAACCCAAGCTATTTCGTGGCAGGGAACCCAAGGTCCAGCAGTCTTCCAGAAAATAGTTTTAAAGTTGTTCAAAGGAAGGTGGAAAAGCTGAAAAGTCAAACTCAGGTCTGTGTTTAATACTATAAAATTATAGGGTAGCATCCTTGAAATTGAGAATGCTGAAATGGCATTTAATAGGAAACCAGGGAAACCAGGGAGAAAACTACCTGGGTTTTGTCAGTGCTGGTGTTAAATATGGGACCTTTGCAAATGCTTATGGACCCTATGAAAAAATGCAACATTATGTGTTACGCTGAGGGCACGTGAGCAAAATCCTCCAGGGCTTTGAGGTGGCAGAGCTTTACGAGAAGGCAAATACAGGATCAGAGGCAACGGCCTGGTGTGAAACTGCTCTTTGCTCCTCGGAGGTGCTACAGAAAGACAGACCTGAAGGAGGCAACCACACCTCCTTCCACAGCAGAAGGGTGGAAAGCACACAGGTTATCAGGGCCAGGCTGAATGGGGGAGCCCTGAGCAAGCTGCTGTAGTGGAAGATGTCCCTATCCATGGCAGGGGGGTTGGAACCGGGTGGTCTCCAGGATTCCTTCCAACCCAAACATTCTGTGAGTCTATGACTCCATCCAGGTCTTTCCAAAGGGAAGCAAGCTATGGGAGATGTGGTGGCACAGAGAAAGCAGAGCTGTGTGCAGGCAAAACCCCCTGAGGTCTGGAGATGAAAGGTCAGGAGTCAGCGGGAGCGGGGCTCATGCTCTATGATTAGCATTTCCCATTCTGCCTTTGGGTCTAGGAGTATCCATGTCATTAAGGTCTCGGCTGAAATGTGACTGAACTGGAACAATTCCTGCAGAGTGATGGCAAAAGCATGCGCAGGCTCCTGATGCTGATATTAACTGGCCTGCCTTTTATTTTACTGAAGATTCATGAGAATAATAACCTTTAGCAGCAAGGTATCATAGAATCACGGAATTATAGAATGGGTTGGATTGGAAGAGTCCTTAAACCACATCCTGTTCCACCCCCTGCCATGGGCGGGGACACCTTCCACTACTCCAGGCTGCTCCAAGCCCCATCCAACCTGGCCTTGGACACTCCCAGGGATCCAGGGGCAGCCACAGCTTCTCTGGGCACCCTGTGCCCGGGCCTCCCCACCCTCACAGGGAAGAATTTCTTCCCAAAAACCCATCTAACCCTTTCAGTGTGAAGCCATCCCTCCTTGTCATGCTGTCCCTCCATGCCTTGTCCAAAGTCCCTCTCCAGGTTTCCCCCAGTCCCCTTTCAGGTACTGCATGGTAGCATGTTCTCCCTGGAGCCTTCTCTTCTCCAGGCTGAACACCCCCAGCTCTCCTGCCCAGGGACATCTGGGGGATGAAGATGGGGTGTGATGGAGAAGCACAGGGCTACACGGGCAGGAGCGGGGTGGGAGGGACAGCCAGCACTTAGGATGCACAAGCACTGTGGAGGTGGTGGGCACACCTTCGAGGAGGGAGAGGCAGGGACTTGCACTCGAAACGTGAGCAGGCTTGGGGGGGCATTTTGGGGCTGGGCAGAGGCAGGGGACACACCCCTGCATGGCTGGAGGAGTGCTGGCCATGGCACAGGAGCAGGACCTGCTCCGTGTCTGTCCTCCGTGGCTCTGGCAGGGAGTGGGAGGAAGCACCGCCCAGTTAACCGAGGTGGATGGAGCACGGCTGCCCCTGGAACAGCCTGTCCAGCTGCCCTTGGGTTTGCTGACCTGGCAACACTTGGGACTTGCCAGCAAAAACGTGCTCAGGTACTCCTGGCACCCTGACACAGCACTGCTGGGATGGAGCAGAGCTGGTGGAGAGGCTGTGGTACAGATCCCTGCCAGGAACACCAGGCACAGAGGACAGTGATGGTCACAAAGGTCATCCTTCCATCGAGCCCTGCAGTGTGGCCCATTGAGGAGGCTCTTTCCAGATTTCCCCCCAGGACTTGGTCCTTGCAGCTGCTGGGATCCCCTTGGCCCACTGGCATCAGCATCCTGCCAGGTCCCTGGGGAACTTCTCTTTGAGTGTTCCTTTGGGGATTCTCAAGAGCACCTAGGAATGCTGATTCCTCCTGCACTCACCGAGGTGTCCCTGCTCCTGCAGGGATCGGGAGCACAGCATCAGGGCTGAGCCCTCACCATCCTGTCCTGGCACCAGGAGGGGATGGGGTGCCTTGAGGGATGCTGTGGTGTCCATATGAGAAGTCCCTGGGAGACATAAACCCCATGTATTAGAGGGCAGCTGAAGACACCTGGGTGAGTGCTCTCTGCCAGGGAAGAGTCCATGGGGCTTCTCCAAAGGGGAATCCTGCTCCACAACCCTTCAGAGCCCTCCAGAGTGGCCGAACACACATGGTCAGTGCCATCTGTTCCTGGCATCTGCTGGGGGTTCCAAAGGCTTTCCTTTAAGTTCCTTGCCAAAAGTTTTTTAAGGAAAGCAGGAAGCCAGGGGGAGTCCAGGGAGTTCCTTGTCATTTTAATTGCATAAGAGATGCTTGCAGAGAGGAGTAAGCAGAAGGAGGTCACCAGCCTGTCCTGCAGGGTCTGAGTTGTCATCTCCAACAGCCCCAGAAGTGGCAGGAATAGGGATGAGCAGGGAGGTGACAGAAGATAAGTGATGCCATGGGGAAAACAACCATAACTTCACTTGCACAGTGACAAGGCTGCTCCCTTCTCTGTCTTCTCCCAGGAACAAACCAAAGCCACCGAATGACACTTGGGTGAGGCCCAGGGTCACAGGGTCTAAAAGAACTGGGGGTTTGGGAACAAAGGAGGTGATTCTTCACACAGATGGGAGGTGAACTGTGGACCTCTTCAGCAGCGCTGTGGACACAGAAATCTCACAGGGATTCAAGTGCAGGCTGGAGAAGTCCTTGGAATGGAGATCCAGAAATTTAGAACACACAGGGAAATCCATGGAAATTAAAATAGCTGGGAAGTCTTCAGTACAGATCTTCCTGGACTCCTGCAGCCACCCAGCCTGTCCCCTTTCTTCTGTTAAAATCCTTCCTGGCCCCTCAGGAGATGTTGTGGCTGCTGGAGACTTGTCCCAGGGGCTACACCACCCTCTGCACTGAGCCACTGCAGGTGCTCGCTGCCCTCAACATGGCACCAGTGCATGGATGGGGACAGCACAGCCCTGCCAGTCACATTCATGCACCCAAGAGGTCTTTAATTTGGGTTTACTTTGCTTTTTCCTTTCTCAAGGTGTGTTTTGTTCTGTCTGGGGAGCTGGGAATGTCAAGAGCCGGAGTTGCTATGCCGGTGCTGGCATGGGGACTTCAGCAGGAGCTGAGGGAGCTGCTGCAGGGCCCTGTGACAGGGAGCAGGAGGGGAGCTGGAGGCAGCTCTGAGGGAGCTGATGGGTGGGAGCTCATGGGTGCTCCTGCCCTGGGAGCACAGCAAGCACAGAACCTTCCAGCCTGTGTTGGGCTGGCGCTGTGCTGAATGCATTGCTCAGCAGGAATACTGGAGAGGAAATAAATCAGCCCCTGATTTACCTGGGAGGACAGATACTTCTTCTCAACTGGTTTTTAATTTGGACTCAATTTCCAAGCCCGGCTGTTCAGATGTCTCTGAGATAAGTGATCTGTGTAACGTCTGAGTCAAACAGGATTTTCCTTCTTCTCAGACAGCAAAGCTGTGCTCTGTAAGTGGATGTTCCAGCTAATGAGGTGTTAAGTGTAGAGAGAATCACAAGTACTCGAGGGCAGGATCCAGCTGGTAGTAAAACCAACAACCAGCACCAAGACTGTCCTCAACTTCCAGGAACAACTTCAGACAATAAAACTGTACGGAGGGCAGGAGCGAGGGAAAACCTGGGAAACAGAACCACGAAAATACAGCCATATGTCCTGCTACAGCTGCATCATGTGGCTACACATGTTCCCTTTCCTTGGGCCAGTGGAGGATGACAAGGGAGAGACAGAAACAGTGGCTTCTAGCTGGCTACAAGGGGCCAAGTGGGAAGACCCCTGAGAGTCCTGAAATCCCAGAGTTTGCTGAAGAAATGTCTGCAGAAGATGCAGCGAATCCTGTTGGGGAGGTTTAGCACAGGTCTCTGCTCCCAGGGAGAAGGGATGCTGCCTGGGCCTGAGCTACTGTGCCTTGCAGTGTCCCAGTGCTGAGAGGAACAGGGTGCACCTTGAAGCCAAATCTATCGTCTGTCCACTTTGTTTGCCTTTGGAGCAGTCCAAAAGCCCAGCTGCACTCACGCTCAATAGCCCTGGTGCCCATCCCTCCCCAGCACAGCCATCTCCATCTGTCCTCGTGCCTCTGTGCAGAACAGGCAGCCCAGGAGCAGCAGGGCCACCTGGTACGAGGACAGAGGGGATGCACAGGCTCCACAGTGACCTGGTCTTCAGGACACTTCCACGCCACAGAATCAAAAATCACGGTGATATTCTCTGCAAGGGACTTTCTTCGTGTTCTGCTGTGGACACAGGCTCAGCTGGCACATCAGATGGACATCAGGGTTAGGGTCCAAGCCCGTGAGGAGGCTGGAGGAGACCAGATGGGGCAGAGAAGCATGAATGTCCTACAAATGCAGTGTCAGGACACACAGATGGCTTAGCAAGGGACCTGAGCAGGGAGGATCAGAAACATGTAGGAGAAACACAGCAGGTTGCCTAAAACAGCAGCCTGTGGCAGATGTCCTGCTTTGGACATTCCAAGTGGTGCTGAGAGGTCCACAGGACCTCGGGGCAGGTGGTAGAACACTGTCAGCTCCAACACTCACTCAGTGTAAGGAAACCTGGGGTTGCAGGAAATCCCCTGGATGGTTTCCAGGACCTGGCTGGACACAGCCACATCCACCCTGACCTAATGCTGATGACACTGCAGGAGGCTGGACCAGAGCCCCACATAGGTTCCCACCACCACCTCCAGGATTTATGGGTATCTCCTGAACTGACCTTCTCTGGGACACAGGTTGTGCAGCAGCAAAAGGAACAACCTGCAGTCCCTGAAGCGATATGGATATGGATATGGATATGGATATGGTTTAGTGGACATGGTATTCAGTCAAAGGTTGGACTTGATGATCTTGGAGGTCTTTTCCAATATTGATGATTCTGTGATTCTGTGATTCTATTGCTGTCCCACTGCAGCAGGTGGATAAAGACCTATCTCTTGAGCAGGACAGATACCAGGAGCAGGGATGGGAGAGCTGGGAGAGAGGTTCCAGCACCAGGACCCTCACTGCCATCCAGCATGGGACAGCACTCGGTGTCGGCTGAGCAAGGTCACCAGGGGATGGAATAACACAGGGAATAACTCAGGACTGGCAGCAAGCCAGCGTCCCTCACAGCACTGGGGTTTATCTTTAACACCAACAACGGCAGCAGCCCCACTTTTCTGGAAAATACCTGCCCAGCGCTGGGATCCTGCATCCTCAGACAGAGCCAGGCATCCTGCGGGAGCTGAGCCGTGTTATCTGCCCGAGGGGGATTACGCTGTGAAAACGGCTCGTTGGGGATTGTATATTAACAGGATATGCTCGGCTGGTTGACAGGAAGCAATAAAGTAATTTGAAAGAGACTGGGAGAGAGTGTGTGAGTTCCTGCGTCTGTGTTAAATCATGGCTCTAGATAAGCAAACAGCGGCCCCGGAGCGGGAGGAGCGCTGCCAACAGGGACATGGCCAGTGCCAGAAACCTCCAGGAGCTGCCGCAAGTCCATCTCGGAGGCGGCGTGGAAACCACTGGGATTGCAATTACAGGTTCTCCCATCCCCTGCTCCGGGCTCCGGTCCCGCAGGACCCTGTCCCTGTCACCCCGGCTCCGCACGGGTGCGGGAGTGCAAGGAGAGAATCACTCGGCAGCCCAGAGACCTCTGTGGCTGCCTGCAGGAGCCCATCCCACCCACCTTCAGGAGCTCCGGGAAGGAGCTGCTCCTCCCAGCAGCTCCAGGCCCGCCGGAGGAAGGGGAGGAGAGCCAAGAGGAGAAATACGTGCAAGGAGCGACAGTGCTGGAGCTGCTGAGAGCGGGGTGAGCCAGAGGCTGCTGCGAGGCTGAGGGGAGAAGGGCGATGTCGGGAAGCATCAGGCGCTCTGCGTTTGGCACCTGGCGCGGATCGGAGCGCCCCGCTCGGATCCCGCCCGGGGGAAGCGGATCCTGCCGTGCGTGTGTCAGCCAGCACAGCACCTGGCACGCCGGCCCCGCTCAGCCTCCCACATCCTGCTGGAATCGCGCACGGCAAAATGTCAGCAGCGTTTATTGCTCTCAGAGAGGCTCTGCTGGCCTCCAGGAGGGGATGTTTGAGGTCTTCTGATGCAATCTCTGATCCTTTTTGTTAGGGATAGGCTTTCACACACCGTGTGATTGCCCAGGAGCTCCCTGCCACGGGATACGAGCTCCATGGGATCAACAAAACGTGTCTGCGTTTGGTGGGGGCTGAAGACACTCAAAGCGCTCTCTTCAGAATAATAGAAATTTAAAAATCATATATGGTGCCTTCTTCCAGAGGCAAAAAAAATCCAACCCTGAGCCTGGATGATTGTTGAACCTTTTTTCCCCATGGGTCAAGGGCTCCCAGGTGGGTGATGGGCAGGAAGTGGGATGTGGCTTGGAGCAGTCTGGTCTAGTAGAAAGTGTCCCTGCCCATGGCAGGGGAGATGGAACAAGATGACCATTAAGGTCCCACTGAACCCAAACCATCCTGAGATTCTGTGAAAGCTCCCTTGGCAGGGGTTTATGCCAAAAGCTGTATCTCACTCTGAAGCACCTCACACTGCCCTCGTCAGAGAGGATCTCCTGGTGCATAGAGCACTGTCCCGTGTGCATTGGGCACCCCTGTGCCTGACCAGCACCTTCTCCAGGGCATGACTCCTCACACTCCTGCAGCTCTGCAGTGAGGAGGCTTCCCTGGAAGCATGTGGACACCTGCATGCACTGGAAAGTAAGTCCATGCCAGCACTTTTCATGAGCATGTTGGTTGCATTCCTTGGGACATCACAAGCCCTCCCTGCTGAGGAGAAAGTGGTGGCTGGGACAGGGGTGAAGGTGACTGGAGCAGAAATGGTCAGTCAGAGACTGTGAGGTAGTGCCGTGTCCACATGTTCCTCATTTGCTTTTTCAGCATTCCCTCCCTGCTCCCTGCACTCATGCTGGATCCCCATGGAATCATTGATAATATTCTTGCACTCCTCCTTTCTCCCACGCACCTCACAAAATTTTTGGACTATCCAGGCGGGACAAACACAGCTTGTTCCCTGCCTGTGCAAGAGCTGCTCCAGCTGGCTCTTCCAAATGCAGCCAGGCCAGCCACAGCTCAGAGTTATCTGATGGTCACACTCAGCAGCCAAACCCCTGAGCCCTTCCCACAGACCTTTCCTGCCACGACTGGAAGGGCCTGGGCTGTGCTGGGGAGCCAGCTGGCACCTGGCTGTGTGCGTGGGTAGTCCCCAGAGCCTGGGATGCCACCAGGAGCTCAGGTGATGTGCTGTGCAGCCCTTCCCACGGCGTCACTCAGCAGACTGGTGTGGGTGGCCCGTGGTGGCCTGTGGAGAGGCGGTGCCCCGCACCCTCTCCTCCCTGGGTCTGTCCCTGTTTTGTGTCTCGCACTGTCTCACCCTGCAGAGCCTCACACAGACTGTCTGACCTTCATCACCAGCTTGGCACCAGCACTTACCTGACCTGCTCCTGAGTCATCTCTGCACGCAGCAGGGAGCAGCAGCCTCCAGAAAATGGATGTACCTGCTGCTATCCACCCTGATCACAGGGCTTGGGAGCTACTCTGGAGCTCCCCAGGTGGGAACTGGCTGCAATGGCTTCACTCCTGCACGCTTTCCTCAGCCACATGCTTGGAAGCCTGAAGGACCCTGATGGGACTGCCCAAAGCAGCCACATCCCAACCTCAGCCCCACTCCTGAAGAGACCCGGGACACCCTGATCCTCTTTGCCTCTCCAGCATCTTGTCCTCCTTCCCTGACACCCCCACGCAGCTGCAGGAAAGAGATCTTGTCCCAGTGCATGACCCAACCACCTCGTGGCAGAATTGGAAGGGCTCCTGGAGCCAGGCCACTGGAGAGGAAGGACCACTCCCTGTACTGGACCTGCTCCAGGCTGGAAGGAGAGACAAGCTGCCTCGGCTGCAGTAATTAAATCCTTCACCCAAATGAGAGAGAACATCCCATCCCCCCCACTCCCCCCACAGTGCTGCAGTGTTCAAGTCCCTGGCATCACTAGGCAAGCACATCAGTCATCCCCCAGGTGGCTTAGGCTGGACTTAAGTTGCCTGGGCTCTGTCCTTGCTGTGTCCGAGCCTAGGCAGGGCTCCCAGCTCCTCTGGGTCAGCTGTCCAAAAACTCCCACGCTGACCTAACCTTTTGGATCCAACCCAGGTCTGAGCACCTCAGCCTGGCTGCCCTGAGCCTGGGGGAGCAGGGAGAGAATTCCTGGTGTAGACGGACCTGCTTCAGACACATCCTTGTGCTCACCAATGCACAAAGGCTGCAGGATGGGCAGGAAAAAGAGGAGGCGAACCCACGGGAGACAGGACATTTGCTATCCCGCAGCACCAAGAACTGGGCATCAGTGTGTGTTATTTACTGAGTCAGCACCTGCTGCCGGGAAGGGACAGGTGTTTCCTCCAGACCAGACTAAAATATCCCTGGCTTTCCCCTGTCTTGGGAAGAAACTCCAGTCCTGTTAGCATGGCTCAGCTCGTGTGGGATCAAGCACCATTATGAGCTCATTGGCTGCCCACCTGGCCAGGTCACCTCCATCCTCCTGCAGCCCCACCAGTTCCCAGCAGGTCTGCACTGGAACCTCCACGGAGGGTGTGCCCAGGGTGCCAGCACGGCTCTCCTGCCCAGAGGCGCCAGGCTCTCTCCCTGCCCACCTCACTCCCATCTCATCCCTGGGGACCCAGGGGGCCTCAGGACTCCCACAGCCCCCAGCAAATCTGCCTCCCCCTCCCCCACAAGCCAGCCCCCCTACCCGGCAGAGCTGCGCTTCCCGCCCGCCTCTGCACGGGCATGGCTCGGCCTTTCTTCCTTTTCATCCCTTTCTCCCTCCCTGAATGCGCTTTGCTTGCTTTGGCGGCGCGGGGCAGGGAGAGCCCCTCTCCCCCCTCGCTCCCGGGGATCCCCCCGGCAGATGGGGCCGGGATATGAATGTGCGCACAGTGAAGCCCCTAAGAGGATTTGCTGGTGCCCCTTTCTTTGCGAGCCTTTGTGTGCTGCTCCACTGCGGTGGGACGCCCCCGAGTTCTCCCCCGGCTCCTCTCTCTTCCACTCCAGAAGAAAAGAAAGTGCCTATAAAGGCCTTGTTTGTCCGACTTGTTTGAGAGGACCATATTGCTGTAGGTGCCGCGGGTCCCGGCGTGACAGCGTCGCCCCTTTGAGAGCGGGTGACGTGCGGCTCCCTCCTGGGAGGGTCCGAGCGGGCGGCTTAGCCAGGCGCTGGGAAGAAAGGTTTCAGTTGCATTTCAATGTCCATTGAACCCTGAATCCCCGGCGATGGTTTTTCCAGAGGCTCTGCAGACAGACAAAGCCATGGAGGAGGAGGCCGGGAAGATGCTTCGTGTCCAGCAGTGGGTGAAGGACCTGCTACTCCCTCCCCCCAAAATCCCATCCCGGAGAGCTGAACGGGGCTGGCAATGCTGCTTTTCCAATGACATCTAGTGGTAAAGCCAGGGAAGGAGGGAAACGTCGGCTGGGTTTTACTGGTTGAAGCACGGCACCTCCCGCTGCGGCGTTTTGCCCTTTGTATGGCAGCAGACAGCCCCCGGTGAAGAGGGAAGCACAAAAAAGCTGCACGACGGCCTCGGCAGCCCCGAGGTGTCAACCAGCGCACCCCGAAACGTGCGCTGCTCCCTGGGCCTCGTCTCGGGTTTTCAGGGGCCCTTGGAGCAGATGTCTGGGCTGGAAATGGAGGTGCACGGCAGCACACCCATCTTGTCCTCGCCGGGTCTGTGCTCCAACACGTCCCCATGCGTGCTGCCAGCTGCTCAGAGGCAGGGACGTGACACTCATGGCAGGCCCGGGAATGTTCCCAGTGCAGGCAGAGTGCTCGGAGCAGCAGCCACAGGCAGTGACCCTGCAGCACAGAATACGGCTCCAGGGATGCTCGCGGGGCATCTCACCCCAGCTAAGGTGGGCCCCAGGACCTATGGTGGTCCTGGCGGGGGGGTGATGGGGTGGCCAAGGCTAAATACCAGGTTTTCCAGCATCTGGTGAGGTATGGAAGCTCTTCCTAGGCTGTTATTTAGGAAGAGCTTCCATACCTCACCAGACGCTGGAAATCCCACTCTGGAGAGCACCCACTGGGGAGGTTGGTCATTAATGCCCCCACTACAGCATTTCAGAGCCATTTCCTACTGCTCACTACACACCAGAGCACCCACACTGCTGGACCATGGACTGATGATGGAAGTTGTCCCAAGCCAAAAGGAACCGTGGAGCCCAAATCCTCTCTTGCTCAGCCTCTTCTGCAGCAGATCACCCTGGCTCCCCTGGCACAGGGAGCCCAGAGAAGCTGTGGCTGCCCCTGGATCCCTGGAAGTGTCCAAGGCCAGGTTGGACAGGGCTTGGAGCAGCCTGGGATAGGGGAAGGTGTCCCTGTCCATGGCAGTGGGTGGAACAAGTTCTCCCCCAACCCAAACCATGTGGTGATTCTCTGACTTGGCACACCTGGCATGCATCAAGGATGCACCTGAGGGTGCATCAGAGAGTGAGAACTTCAGGACCACACCACCAGCAGAATGACGAGACCAGAAATATGGATGCAGGAAGTGGCTTTAGTGGTCCTGCACAGGGGCAGAGCAGCTGTAACCTCCATGGAGTCTTACAGCTTGTGCCCAGAGCCCGTGCCACACTGTGAGCAGCCAGACGTGCAGCTGAACCCAGCCCTGGGAGGACATTCCCTGTCTCCCGTGACAGTAACTCCAGGCCCGCTGAGCAGTTCTATACACAGGATATGCCACAGCAAAACCAGGATCAAGGAAAAGCCCACCCACATTTTAATTCTGGGAGAGAAAAACTGAGAAAAACTCAGCACACAGACAGCTTTTAAAATGAAATGCATTGAATCCAGAGTCACAGAGACCAAAATGTGTTAATAATAAATTTGTGAGGCTTCTGTCTGTGGTGCTTGAGGGTGCTTGAGTGCTCTGGTAGAGGTCCTTGGGGTCACCAGGGCACGATGTTCAGGCACATCCAATATTCCTGTACTGAATTTTACGGGAGGTAAAAGAAAACAAGGGAAAAGGCAGAAAAAATGGAGACAGAACCACACAGAACATGAGATATCACATCCTTTGGGGGCCATAGGATGACAAAGAAGACTGTCCAAAGGAGGAGGACAAGCCTCCTGGATAACTTTCAGGTCACCTCTTCCTTCTCAGTCATGCTCTCTGTCATCCTTGGAGGTCCCAGCCTGGTAAATGCCAGGAGTGCCCCTCTCCATGGCCTTTTGGGACAGTCGTCGGTGGCTGCATGTTGGAGCTGGGACAGCAAAGTTGCTACAGCATTTCCCAAACTCTCCTGGCATTAGTTTCTCCTTCAGAAAGGGTTTTCTTTCCTCCCTTTCCCTGCTCGGAGAGGTCTGAACAAACACTGATAGTTTCAGCTCCTTGCTCTCCAGCAGCCTGAAGGACCCATGTGATGGAGGGGGAGGCTGAAGGACTGAGGCAGAACTGTCCAGATTCAGCCTGAGCCTGGGGACAGAGTTGGAGCAGCTGAGGTGGATCCACATGGGTGCCAAAAGAGATATCCATCTACTCCTGGCCATCCAGCCCACCCCAGGAGACCATCCAGTGCTGGGGAGGGCCAGCTGATCCTTGTCTTTCTCCAGGGCAGAGGTGCCCAGGGTGACCCATGCTCTTCCCCCACATCCTGAGGGACCATGCTCCTCTGCAGGCAGCTGGTGACACCAGTGGCAGGACCTCCCTGGAGCCCTGCAGCGCTCAAGTATCATGACAGGAACGGAGTCCAAGTCTCAGTGGCTGCTGGGGGCTTCCCACTGCTGGTGCCATGTATCGCCTAAAGGCCTCCAGGAGTCAAAACTGTGCCCAAAGCCCTCATGTTCCCAGAGCCTGACTCTGTGCCCAGCCCTCATGGACACTCCCAGACTGCAGGACTGGGTGTGTGACACAGGGTCATCTCACACAGCAGAGGACATCAGGCCATGCAGCCTGTGGCAGCGGTGCATCCCCAAGAGTCACTCACTCCGGGAAGGGCAGGGTTGTCCAGCTCCCTCCCAGGGATGTGCAGGGTTGCCCAGCTCACTCCCAGGGATGTGCAGGGTTGTCCAGCTCCCTCCTGGCTCCCCTGGAAATGCCACCGATGACCCGTTGGTGTTCCCGTCACCTTGGTGACTACACATGCCAACATCCCCAGACAAAAGCTCCCCTGGCACTTTTGATGGGAACAGAAGGGAGCACTGGGCAGTACCACACAGTCCTGGGGCACTGCCACCCAGGCTCTCACCTCAGAGCTCCAGCCCCTGCTCTTTCTGAGGCAGCCAGGACAGCAGGCTCACAGACACTGCTTGTTCACAAACCAGGTGGGAATTCCAGGTATGTGTCCATGCACACTGCACGCATTTCCCTAGGGACCCTTCTTCTGCACATGGCTGTGTCTTGCTGTGCTGTGGGCTTCAAGATGCCTTACTTGATTGTTTTCCCCTCTGTATGTAAATGCAAGATTTTAAGGCAGATTGAGGCTCTTGAAAGCAATCCTGGCCTCTTCCACCCTGGCACTGCCTGCCCAGCCTGTGCATGGCTCGGGCCCTGCCTGCTGGAAGTGTGTCACGCTCTGCACGGTGTTTGTGTGTTTGTGTTGGTGCCTGTGCCCCGTGTGACAATTCTTGTGAGCCTCCAGCCCTCCTTGGGTGAGGCTCATGGGTCCATTTGGGACCGGATGGGGCTGGGGTTCATCTCAGCCTCTCAGCCTGTACAGCAAGCTGAGGGCTGAGACCCACACACGGCTCCAGTGAGGTGGAAAGAACGGGGTGTGGAGCAGAGCAGGGCTGTTCCCCCTGCGGAGAAACTGAGGCACTCGGGGGAGGCTGTGGGTGTGTCACTGATTTGTCCCCAGTCACTGATTTGTCCCCAGATACTGCCAGGAGTTGTAGTGGAAGAAAATAAGTTTGCCTTTCTTTTTTCTTGGAGAAAACCTTTGGAGAGGAGAGCAGGGCTGTGTAAGGCTCTCCCAGACCTCCGTGGTCACAGCTCCAGCGATGGTTTGGGGATTTTGCCAAGAACCCGGTCCTGCATCACAGCAGAGGATCCCCAGCATGGCAAAGCATCCCCACCACGGCAGAGCATTCCCAGACTGACAGAGATTCCCAATCGCATCAGAGTGTTCCCAGACTGACAGAGGATCCCAATCACATCAGAGCATTCCCAGACTGACAGAGGATCCCAATCACATCAGAGCATTCCCAGACTGACAGAGGCTCCCAATCACATCAGAGCATTCCCAGACTGACAGAGGATCCCAATCGCATCAGAGCGTTCCCAGAGTGACAGAGGATCCCAGTCACATCAGAGCATCCCGCATGGCTCCTGGTCTCAGTAGGTGGGGGGCAAACCTGAGTTCACTGCAGTGCATCCCGCAAGGGGTTAAGGACACGCACGGAGCCAGGCCGGCCCAGGCCGTGCTCCCACCCGTTCCTCCCGCATCCCCTCCCGCCTCTGCGCCGGGGCGGCACCGGGGAGATGCCGCTCGGCGCCGGGCGCAGGAGGGCGGGAGGCAGCGGGAAGCGGAGCGGAAGGAGCCGAGCCCCGACGTTCAGGCCGATCTGCGCCTGGAGCTGAACCAGGCCAGGCTTCTCATCCCGCACATCCCCATGGAAACCTCGGCCCCGCCGCCCCGCCTCGCACCGCGCCCGATTGTAGGTCACCGGTGGCCGCGCGGGTCCGGGGGCTGCCCGGGGGTGGCTCCCCGACACCCAGGGCCACCTGCCCAGGCTGCCAAAGCTGCGAAAAGAGGGATTGAACCCTTCCTCCCACCCCCCGCCCGCACCCATCCCTCTCCGCAGCATTAGGAATCCCCGGCAGCATCCCCAGGCAGCATTCCGGGGGATCAACCCCAGGCAGCATCCCTACGCCTCCGGATCCAGCCCCGGGAGCATCTCTGCCCCCGGTGCAGCCCTGGGTTCATCCCAGCCCCTCGATCGAGCCCGGGGTGCGTGGGGTGCCCCACCACGGGGGACAGCAGCCACAGGATCGCCCCCACCCCACCCCGGTTCTGTGCTCTTTCCTCTCCTGCGCTCCCCTCCCAGCACGAGTCCCCTGAACGCTCCATTTGAAGCTAATTCCGGCTGAAATCTGGTTTGCTTTCCAACGCTGCTGCTTTAAATTGGAGAGATTGACCTTGTAGCAGGAGGTGACATGCAGATGCACATCAGCAGCCCGTCAGAGCGGCGGCGGGGGCTGGGGGGGTGCGGAGCCGCCTCGGGGACACGCCAACTATTTTATGAGTAATTTAATATCTGGAACACAGACTTTTCATTCCCAGAGATCTGCTGGGGAAAGAAAGAGCCTTTCTGCAGCCCCGCGAAGGCTGTTCCTCATAAGGAGGCAGAGCAGAAAAAAAAAAAGGGTTGGGATTTAACTCCTTGGTGGCCAGCCAGCGCAGAGCCTCCCAGCTCCTGGTCCCTGCAGAGGGCCAGGAAAAGCAGGAATTCCCTGCGCAGCTCTGAGTGGGAGACAAGCCAGGCTGTGTTGCTCCAGGCAAAAGAAGCAATTGCTCCTTCCCATTCAAATTCAAATGCAAGCCTGGGTGAGGATGGGGGAAACAAACGTAACAGCAGCCCTGAAGTGAGGTTTGGAGCTGGTGTCTGAACTCCCTTCCCTGTCCCAGACTGGTTTCTGTTGTATCAAACTCCACAGGAGTCTCCCTGGGGCTGGGATCACCCTCCAGTGGAACCAGTGCACCCAGGGGATCCGTGCAGGGAGCTCCCACCCTGCTGACAGCGAAGCCACCGTGTGTGACCTCAGTGTCCACCAAAGCTGCGTCGGTGCTGCTGTGTCCCGTTGGTGCCTGTGACATCCCAGCAAGCACAACCCAGTGCCCTGTGCCAGTAATGCCCCTGCCCAAAGCATTCCAGCACCTTGGCACAGCACTGAACCCACGCAGGGATTCCCATACGGCTCCTGCTCGTTATTATGGTTTGGAGAAGGGGAGGGAAGGAAGAACACCAAAAAATCCCCCAATGTTTCACTACACAGCCTGGCCCAAGAGCAGGGGTGGCTGGGGAGAGCAGCCGCCAGCCTGGCAGCAGCAGCTGTGGCTCAGAGCTGGGAGGCTGCAGGGAAGGAAATGCTCAGGGTGGGCTGTGCAGGAGGGAGCTGCTGCCAAGGGAAAAGCCTCCCTGCATCGAGGAGCAGCGTCATGAGCTACGTGGGAGAAGGGCTGCTTGGAGGGGCTGGCATGGGAGGCTGATCCAGGAGGCCCTGTCGGGCAGCCTGGCTGTGGCTGGTGCTGCCCTCAAGGACCAAGGCCAAGCAAGGAGGGTTTAGGAAGGGCCCTTCCTTAAGTCATCAGGTACTGGGAACTCCTGGGCTTAGTGCAAACAGATCAACACCTCTGCAAGCTCCATGGTGTTTGCTGGTGGTGTTAGGCCAGACTGTGGCACTGACATCCCTGGCTCCATCTCACTGAAAAACAGCATGGTTGTGCTTTGATTCCTCCAGCTCAGCTTCATTTCCGTGAATACTGACAGGCACACCCATTTTCTACTGCATCAGATCTGCCAGAGCCTTGCTTATGCCAAGACTGGAGCTTTGGCACAGAGAAAACCTCCAAACCCCCAGTTAGATGATGCAGGAGATGTGATTTTCTTGCTGATCCCTATTGCTCTGTGCCTGGGAGCAGGAAGATTTTATTTGAACCCCCTGACAGCTCTGTTGGTGTCTTTGCCCACAGCTGTGCTCCTGGTTCGCTCTCTGTCCCCCTCAGCAGCCTCCAACACCGACCGACCAGAGCACCCTGTGGCTTCTTGGCAAAACACTGACATCCCTGAAACTACTGAAGTCCCCTTGAAACACCCCCTGCCCCAACTTCAGCATCTGCTGAGCACTGGTGGCCTTGGTCTGGGCACAGCCCAGCCCTTGGTGGCAGCCTGACACCACAGGTGAGGGTCACAGCACCGCCTGGTGAAGGAAGGGCTGTGGCCGGGCCCTGGGGAGGGACGGCAGCTGCCCTGAAAGCAAACCCCAAAGGGAGCGATGAGGAGCAGAGTGTGGGTGTCAGGGGACAGCTGTGGAGCACACACAGAGCGGAGGGAGCATGCACAGGGCAGGGGGGATGTGCACAGGGGTGGGTGTGCACGGGGTGAGCGTGCACAGAGGGATGAGTGTGCACAGAGGGGTGGGTGTGCACACACAGCACAAGCAGGAGCGTGCCCAGAGCCCCAGATCAGCTCTGTCCATCCTGGGTGAGGACAGGCCCTGCAGGTTTATTCCCAGGTACAGCCATGCCAGCTTGAAGCGCTGGGCTCAGGCCCCCATGGGGAATGTGTAAGGCATTAATTAAATATACAAATTGGCCCTTCCCTGAGTGACAGTGACCATGGCACTGCCCTGACCCACCCTTACCACCCACAGCACCTGACCCTGCACGGGTTTCTCTCCAGCTCTCCTGTTAATGGTTGTGCAGTCCCAAGATTGCTCTGTTTCAATGAAATAATGAACCCTGGAGCAAAGAGCAGGGCAGGAGGTTCAGGAGCAGGGCTGGGTTGGTCCTGCTGCTCCTGGGAACACCAGGCAGGACAGGTGGTTCAGGAGCAGGGCTGGGTTGGTCCTGCTGCTCCTGGGAACACCAGGCAGGACAGGTGGGACTTCCAGCACAGCACCAACCACCCAGGTGCTTTTGATTTTTCCCAGTGTGGCCCTGAGCAGCACAGGGGTCTGGCAGAGGGACTGACTGCTGTGCACAGGAGGAAGCAGTCCCAGCTCCTGTGCACGGTCCCATGGGAAGGGACATTCTGGCTCTGGCCTCCGTGAGTGCTGTAACAGCTTGAGAGGAGGGGCCCTGGCAGCTGAGGGGGTGCAGGCTGGGGCTTTGGGGCTTCCTACAGGGTCAGGAACATGCTGCCCACCCTGAGCTGCCTGGGAAGAACTGAAGGGTGGCCTTGCATGGACCAACACCAGCCCCTTCCCTCATCCATTTCGGGTACCAGGGGGTGTGTTTAGTGGCAGCCTTAGGGGAGCGGGCAGCTGCCATCCCATGGAGCCACTGCCAGAGGTGCATTGCTGGGTGCTGGCTGAGACCCATGGGATGAAACGACGCTCTCTGCACCTCTGGGCAACAATTTCCTCTTCACTTTCAGGCAGCAATGCCTTCTGCACCTTGGCACCTGTAGGCAGGGATTCTCTCTGCATCTTTGGGAATTCCCTCTGCACCTCTGTTCCCCAGCTGTGCAAGCACCGTGAGCTGCACTCACAGCTGCTGGTACCTGCACTGCCCTCTGACATTCCCCAGGCACAGCCAAGCCCCCAGAACCCCTCCGGCTCATACTGGTGTTAGGTCAGGCATCCATTTTAAAAATAACACCAGCTTTACTCATTTACACCTTTTCAAAAATAAAAAATTACGATATCCATCACCTGGAAAGGCAGAAAGCTTCCCCTTGGTGTCCAAAAACATCCCAGGTCCCTTCCTGCAGAGCTTTCTGCTGCCAGTGCCTGTCCTCGCACATGGGGTTGTCCCATGCCAGAAGAAGGACTTTGCATTTGTCTCCATCAAATGTCAGTGGGCTTCTGCCAGCTCATTTTCCAGCCCTTCAGGGCTCCTGGAATGGCAGCCCTGACCTCCAGTGTATCCCTGCTCCTTGGTACAGTGTCTCCTACCTGCTGAGGGCTCAGGAGGCTCAGCCAGTGTGTGTTAACAGCCCTGTTTTGGGTATCTAACACCTGCTCTTTTCCTCCACCTGCCTTGCCCAGCTCAGTTTTATTTGCGATGCTGCATGTCCAGCTGTGAAACACCGCGGGTTTCACCGTGGGTGCTCCGGCACCGGGGCAACTCCACATTGCGACACCCAACACCTCTGCTCAGACCTTCGGAGAGCAGCAGAGGCTGGGGGCGCGGGCGGCTGCACCCGGGGGGTACAGAAGCCACAGATCCTGCTGCAGGAAGGATAAAGCTCCGAGGTAGTGAGGAGGAGGAGGAGCAGAGAGAACCAGGCTAATCCTGCCCGCCGCCTCCTCCCAGACCTTGCGGGCGCAGCTGAGCCCCTCGTGCTGCCCGGCCCGGAGCTGTGCCCGGCCCCGGAGCTGAGCCCGGCCCCGGAGCTGTGCCCGGCCCCGGAGCTGAGCCCGGCCCCGGAGCTGTGCCCGGCCCCGGAGCTGTGTCCGGCCCGGAGCTGTGTCCGGCCCGGTGAGGGCTGAGCCAGTCTCCAGTGCCACCTGCCGGCAATCCGCCCCGGACACGAGCGAGAGGCTCCGAGCGGGTCGCAGCAGCCTCGGGCACTGCCGTGCGCGGCGCACGGACACCGGAGCAGCCCAGAGCTGGGGGGCCTGGACACGAGAGCAAACCCGGAGAGCTCAGAGGTGACGCGCCATAAAATCCTGTCCATATCACGCTCACCTCCCCCGAGACCTTTTATCATCATCCTTTGCATCCAGAACATTTCAAATCCCACAGACTCCCACAGAAATTCCTGAATGCCCCACGTCCACCCCCATGGGCTGGGCTGGGGCTGCAGGCAACCCTCCCACGCGGGTGCAGTGCTGGGTTGTCCCCTGCCCCGGGACCTGGGGTGTCTTTGGGCTCCTCAGCTTTAATTCCTCTGCACATCCCTGGGCCCACAGCTCTGCCATTGATAAGGAGCAGTCTGGGAGGGCTCGGCTGTGCTCTGGGATGTGTCGGTTCTGTGCTGGGGTTTGGAGGCTGTAGTGGGGGTGTCCTCCACACCCCATTATGGCATCCAGCTGCCCACGCTCACCTGCCCCACCTTGTCACAAGCTCTGACAGTCTTCTGTGGGTATTTCTGTCACCACCACCCCCAAAAAATGTCGAAGAGAGGTTGGTGTCCCCAGATCCTGCCACTGTCAGGAGTCTCCAGTACAGCACCATCTCCAGCACCTCCCCGCCCACCACCAGTACCCAGTGGCCCAAATTTTCCCACTGTGTCATGTGTCCTGCCCCCTGCTGAAGGCTGAGCTGCTGCTCCGTCTTTTCCTGACCCTGGGCTGGGACCCCTTGGGTGGCTCTGGAGGGAGATCCTCAGCCTGGTCTGCAGCAGGAACTGCATGGCTTGTCTGGCTCTGCTCAGCAGTAATGAGATCCTAATGAGCCTGGGCTGCACCCAAGGGGGCGAGAAGCAGTGCCCTGGGTATGTGAACATTTGGGAGGAAAAAGCCAAATCCAAGACAGAAAGAGACAAATAGTGCGAAGAGCTGTCATTTATTGTGCAAGAATGGCAGCAATGTGCTTCAAGCACCAATTTGGGAGCAAAGAGTTTCCAGGGGAGTCCTCAGCTCTGCAGGGACTGCAGAGGTGGGCTGCAGACACAGCTCAGTGGGCTAAGCCTCTGGGAAGATGAGGAAGCCAGAGAAGATGCTGTCGGACCCTTCCAGCCCCACCAGGGAGTTCTTCTCCGTTGGCTCCAGCCAGACGGACTCGTTCATGGCCATCTTGAGGACCACGCCGCCCGTGGTGACCTGGAAACTGCTGTGCACGTAGTCACAGAAGGTCACCACCCTGTCGCCCCTGCTGCCACCCCGGCCCTTTTTGATGTTGAGGCACAGGTTGCCCCGGGAGGTGACGTGGTAGGTGAAGTAGTAGGTGCCGGGCACGCGGCAGGTGAAGCGGCCGTAGCGGTTCTCGTAGTGCCCGTTCTCGTTGGTGATGATGCGGTCGAAGCGGACGGGCTGCTCCCGCCGGGGGTAGGAGCTGATGCTCCTGGCAGCGGAGAATGCGGACTTGGAGGTGACCTCGTAGTCACCAGGCTCCCCCGGGGAGCCAGGCAGTCCACTGAGCCCCGGTAAGCCAGGTCGACCTGGGATGCCCATGGGACCGACCTTCCCAGGCTTCCCCGGTGGTCCCACGTCTCCTGTCTCCCCTCTGTCTTCTTCACGATGGCCAGAGGGTCCTAGGAAGGAGGAGGAAGAGTCACTGTGGTCACAGCCGAGCCCCCCTTGTCTGCAGGGAGAGCACGGGCAAGGAAACCTGTGCTGGGTGTGGGTCAGTGGAGACCCCTGCCCAACAGGTGTGACACACCTTGCTGTCATCCCCCTCCCTCCCCACATTCCTTGGGGTGCTCCATCACCCCCACCTGGCAAGACCTCAAAAGAACTAGTGGAAATGGGTTTCTCCATCACCCCCACCTGACAAGACCTCAAAAGAACTGCTGGAAATGGGTTGCTTTCCCAGGACCATGTGCCTAGCACTGTCTTTCCCTGCTCCTGGCATTCACAAGACAATGTTTTACCCACCTGCAGCCCCTTCCTTACCTTGCTCACCCTTTGGGCCATTCTCCCCATCCCTGCCATCGCTGCCAGGCTGTCCTGGCAATCCTGGGATGCCTGGGATGGTGCCGTAGGTCCTGCAGAGCGTGGCACTGGCAAGCTGCCCTCCAGCCAGACAGATCAGCATGGCCCACATGGTCCACATCTGTGGGAGCATGGAATGGTGTTGGGGGGCTTTCCTGGGTGGTGGGAGGGCTGGAGAAGGCACTCTGTGCTGCTCTGAAAGGTGGTGACTGCAAGCATGTCTGGGTAATACCATCAGGGAGGGAAAACATCCTGCTGCAGAGCCAAATCCACTCTCCTGAAGCCCCTGGAGCAAAGCACTAGTCCCCTTGGGGAAGGCAGGCTTGTCAGTCTCTCATCACTCTTAAATCCCAAGTTTACAAGTGCCCACAGCTTCAGCCACATGAATATTTGGGACAGATTATCTCAGAGATCTGATATCCAGCATGGCCTTGCTGCTCCCCTGGGGGAGAAATTCCCCATCTCATCTCAGGACCACACTTGCAGGGTAAAATCTTTCCCCAACCAGAGCAAATTTGTCGGCAAGGGAATGGCTCTTGCCTCCCACCAGCATGTCTGAGGGACAGCGCTAGTCCTTGAAGATGGCAGTGAGCCCCCAAACCTGTGTCCTCCATGCCACAGGCTCCCCTTGTGTCCTGTCCCACAGCTGCTCCACCCCAGAGGCATTTCTGTATCTAACAAGCCTTACTGGGACACTCACCTGGGCTTGCATCCCTGGGGTCTCACCTCCTTCCTGCCCTCCCTGCCCAGCTCCTTCCCCCAGACCCTGGTGTGGGCGCAGGTGAACAAGCACTGCGCATTTGGGGGCTGTATCTGGATGTCACATCACCCCAGCCACAGCTCCCCCACCTCAGGTGGATTTCCCCAGTGCTGAAGCTCTGGTGCCAGCAGGACAAAAGGTTGGTGAGCTGGATCCTCCAGCCACAGCAGCTCTGATTTGGGTGCAGCAGGTACAGGGACTGACTCACAGGCTCCCAGCCCAGGGCCATCAGAAGAAAAGAGCTTCTCAGGGCAGGAGAGCACCCCCAGGGCACCTTTCAGTGCCTCATCACGCTTCTGGAACTCTGCCACCTCTACTTTGATGTTTTCCTTCTTCCAGGTGTAACAGGAGGGGCCAGGGTCCCATCAGGGACCTCCACCACCCCCAGCCCAGCACCTCCACCCCCCGTTTCTCTTCTGCCCCAGGCCACAGGGAAGTGCCAGCAATGCAGGTGACTGTCACCCTGCCGGAGCTGGGCTCCCCATGCGCTCCTGCCTGTGAGGGGAAGCCTGGGCTCAGTCTTGCTCTTACCTTGAGCTCCTTGTTGCTCAGGTGGGGAGATGGAGCAGGACACACCAGCGTCCTGCTCAGAAATGCCCGCGAGGAGAAGCAGAAGTTTGCTGCAAGGGTTATTGTGAAAGGATCTGGGACACATCCCCTTTTTATCTTTAGCTCCTGCCCTTTTTCCGTTGCGGTTTCATATCCTCCACGAATGCTGTTGTCAGCTGAGCAGAACAAGCCATCCCCAAATAGCACCCCAAATAGCACCCCAAATAGCACCCCGAGTCCCTCCAGCCACAGCTCTGCCCCGCAGGATCCCTGGGTCCTGCTCAAGGGTGCTTGCTGTGAGGAGCTCCAGACGAGTTCGGGGTAACCCATCGGGGCTGCAGAATTGTGCACGTGCTCAGCCAGAACCCTTCAGGCTGCCTCGCATGCTCCCAGCTCTGCGGGCCCAGGGCATGCTGCGGCGTCGCATCATCCGTCACCTCGAGCCCGTGCCCCTGACTCTCCTGAATGATTTTACTCTGTGGGAAAAGGGATTTACTCCTACTCTGTGGGAAGGGATTTTACCCTGTGGGAAAAGCATTCCCAGTCCTGCTCTGGCTACTGCCTTGTGGAGGCGAAGCACGGGGCTTTCAGAGAGGTGACCTCCTGTTCCACCCTGCAGTGTGTGACACCAGGAGAAATCCCTGCTGGGTTTTGGTGGGCTCTGCAGCCTCCACAGCCACGAGCTCCTTTGGTCTGGCTCAGGAGAGCCAGAGTGCTTCCCCTGCCCCATCCTGGTAAGGACCCCAGGGATGTCCCAGCCATGGTGTTGGGGTTTCCTTTGCAGTCTGTGCCCCCGTGAAGCTGGGGCTTCGGAGGGAACGGGAGTATCAGGGCCCTGCTTGGAGGAGTCTTGGTGCCCTCCTGGTTGGGGCAGTGTGGGAGCACGGGAACCACCCCGTTCCTGCAGCATCCAGGGGTCCCACCCCGGTGCAAAGGTGTGGGTGGGGTGTGATTGTCTCTGATGCTGAGCACGGCCAGGCCGGTGAGCCTCGGGGACACGCTGATGCCACGCAGATGGCCAGATGTCACACGCACATGTGTGCACACCACAGAGAGGTAGGACACGCAGGAAACAACACGCTACACCAGGTGCACTGGGGAAGGTTTTATTGACACTTTCCACAGCCAGATCATGGCAAAGGGGCTGCTGCAGCCTGTGCCAGGACACCTGGCCGAACCTGGGGCAGCCCAGGTGGGGAGGGGAGAAACGCAGAGAGACCTCTGAGGTAATGTGGGGTTACCAGGGGGGATGCACGTGGCAGTGCCAGCAGGACCAGGAGCTGGGCACCATCACTCTGGCTGCAGATGCATCCAGATGTGCCTGTGCCCACTGTGCAGCAGCTAGCAGTGCTCAGCCCCCAGCCCCAGGGGGTGAGTCTGGCTGCTGGAATTGACCCCCTCCCTGCAGAGAAACTGGGAGCGTGTTCAGGGCAGGCAGAAGCGGTCAGGGTGCTGGGGTGGGCTCTGCTGGCTCTCTAGTCCGGGAAGAGCAGGAAGCCGGAGAAGACGCTGTCGGAGTTAGCCGTGCCCACCATGCCGTTGTAGTCGTTCACTCCCAGCCACACCTCGTCCGCAGCAGCCAGGTGGAGCAGCGTCCCCCCCGAGCTGACCTGCACGCTGTTCGTCGTGTGGTCGCAGAAGCTGGCCATCCTCCTCTGGTTCTTGTGCAGGATGACGCAGAGGTTGGCTGTGTGGGAGCTGTGGAAGATGAAGTAGTAGACCCCGGGGAGCCTGCAGGTGAACTTGCCCGTGGTGGTGTCGTAGTCGTGGTTGGTGTTGGTGATGACGTGGTTGAAAACCACGGGGACGTTCTTTAAGGGGTACTGGCTGGTCTGCCTCGTCACTGAGAACGCTGACTGGCTCTTCTGCTTGGAGCTGCCTGGCATTCCCGGGGGTCCGGGGATGCCCATAGACCCAGGGGCTCCCCTTGGACCAGGGGCCCCAGGGGGGCCAGCCTTGCCTGGAGGGCCCGGGGGGCCCGGTTGCCCTTTCGTGCCCTTGGGCCCTAGCTGTGTAGAAGAAGCTGGGAGACCTGTGGGGTGGTGAGAGGTGAAAGGGAGTCAGTGTCAGTGGCAGGGTGTGGGGAGAGGCTTCTCTAGCCTGTTCCCTTGGGCAGGAGAGTGCTGTTGCCTCTCTCCACCTGACCACAGAGGATGCTCTCCACAGCCTGCACACCAAGGCAGACCAGCCTTGGTCAGACTCAGTGCCCCCTGCCACAGCCCATGCGGTTTCCCTTCTTGCTCACTCACCTGGCTCCCCTTTGGCTCCCTTCAGCCCGTCCCGGCCATCCCTGCCTGGCACACCCGGCATGCCTGGCAGGCCTGGAGCTCCATAGCAGCTGTGAGGGTCTCCTACAGTCACAGCAGAGCCCAGATTCAGGAGGAGGAGGGTGAGGGCCAGACAGAGCTGCTCCCAGAATCTCTTCTCCATTTTGGTGTTCTGTAGCATGGAAGGGCAAAGAAAGTGCTGGAGTGAGGCACCACAGCAGGGTGGCTTCCAGGATGTGGAGAAAAGGAGACTGGATGCACCAGGAACATCTGGCTGCCATGGGTGTGTCCTCAGTGTCCCACCCGTACACACTGCAGGGCACTGGGGAGGTGGAGATGTGGAGATGGGCCCTGGGCTCATTTCCAACTCCAGGGCAGCCCCTGATGGAACAGGGTGGGTTGGACTTTCAGTCTGGATGGAGCCATGAGGTCTGTGGGACCCACGGCCGGGCCCAAGCCCACAGTCAGCCCCAAGCCCTCCGGTCCAGTGTCCCCAAACCCTGGAGATGCACAGGCCACCGCAGGCAGTCACCCCGTGCTGCACCGAGGCCGGAGCTCCCTGCACACAGCTGATCTCCCTCCTCCTCCAGCAGCGGCCTGACTGTCCTGGCTCTGTCCCTCAGGAGCAATCCTTCCATCAGCTGGTGCATCCTGCCTCCATGACACGTGTGCAGCCTGGCACTGCCTCTGTCTCCTTCCTCTCCTCCTCCTCCTCCTCTTCCATCCACGTCCTCCTCTCATCCTCGCCCTCTCCAGCACCGTGCCATGCTGCTGGAGCCCACCAGCCCACCAGTCCCACCCTTGAGACACGGACCCTGCAGCAGCTCTTACCTCTGCTGGGGAGCAGGGCAGGGAGCCCGTGCTGCTGGTCCCGCTGGCCGGCGGTCACTGCCGGCACAGCGAGGCGGGGCGGCTCCCTAACACCCTCGCAGGGGAAGTCACCGAGTTAGGAAAGGGCAAAGGGCCCTTAGGAACAGAGAACCCCCAGCTGTTCCCCCCCGAATTTCACATCCTCCTGCCTGATGGTTTCTGCTGAGCCAGCGCTTTCTTTGCTGTCCAGCGAAACCTGTGCTGGTGCCACTGCAACAGGAAAGGCTGGAAGGACAGAGGTGAGACACAGCTCAGAGAGATGTGGCACAACCCCACAAGGCACAGCAGGGAGTAGCCCTCCCCAAGTCCCCTGCTTTCCCTCTTACTTCCTTTGTTTCTGAGCAGAAGGGCGGCGTGGGAGCAGAGCCTCAGGCCAACCCCGGTGGGCTGGAGATGCCTGTGGCACTGAAGGGCTGCTGCAAGGTCACTGCTCGGCTCTGATGGAAAATGCTGCACCCCTGCATGGGACTGGACAATGTTTCCCCTTGAGAGTTTCTGATCTGCACCTTTCCCTGTGCCCTGGCAGTTCTGCGGGGTGCTAGACTCAGTGAGGCCCCGAGATCCCTCCCTGGGGTGTTGCTCCTTGCAGGTGACCCAGCCTCCTCCTCGCTGCTCCAGGAACAGGGACATTTGAGTGCCCAGCGTTTGTGGAGCAGCTCCCCTGAGGAGTAGTCCCAGGGTACAGCACCTGGTGCTTCCTGACCAGCCCAGCCTGCTGTACCTCCCTCTCATGTCACCCAAAGATCCTCACAGCTCCACCACCATCATCCCACAACCCCATCAGTGCCCCAGTGTCCCTGTCCCTCCTTGCTGTAATGCCACAGGACCACAGCTGCCTTTTGCCCTCCTGGGAGAGTCTGGGTGCCAACATGGGACCATGTGGGTGAGGTGCAGGATCTGCTGCCTGTGTTTTCCCCCACAGGACAGCTACCCTGGGCTTAGCAGAGAAGGACACACACAGCCCTGTCCCAGAGGTTTCTTATTCCTGCCCGGAAGTGTCAGCTCTGATTGGACACTCCATTCCCTCCTGTCCCTTCTGCCTTTGCAGTGTCAGGGACAAGCTGGAATCACTTCTCTCCCTGGGCAGCTTGGGAAGGGGTCCAGAATACTGATGGTTTGGGGAAGATGCATGAGTGGAGAAGAAAACTCAAGGAGCAGTGGTAGAAGAAGCCTTTATTTATACTGATGGGGAGGATGTGACAGGATGTGTCCCAGTGCCAGGAAGGCTTTTGCAGTGGTTAGTGGAGCAGAAGCAGTGGCAGGCAGTGATTTCCTGCTCAGCAGCAAAGAGCCACAGCTGGTGACAACTGGGAGTGGAGCTTGAGTGCCCAGGAGGAGAAAGGGATGAGAGCCCACAGCCTCCAGGCCAGTGCGGGCAGGCTCAGCGTGGTGGTGACTGCAGCAGCCGTGACCCACAGCTCGGCCGGTTGTGACACTGGCAGAAGCACAGGACACATCTGGATGCTCAATTTGGGACCATCCCCATGTGCTGTGGCACTAAATCATCCCACACAACCACAGGGGAACAGCCAGGCAGGCAGACACCCCACGACGCTGTGGGAGTCCCTCAGGCCATCTCTGGGGACACCAGGAACCCGCTGAACACGCTGTCGGCCTCGGAGCCGCTGTAAATGGAGCTGCCCCGGGCAGGGTCGGTGGTCAGGGACACCTGGTCACCCACGGCCAGGCTGAGCACGCTGCTGCCCGAGTTCACCTGCAGGAGGCCACGGCTGTTGTCGTCGCAGAAGCTGACCACGCGCAGACTGTTCTTGGTGATGCTCAGACACAGGTCCCCGCTGGACACCACCTGGTAAGTGAAGTAGTAGAGCCCGGGAACGCTGCAGGTGAACTTCCCGGTCTGGGGGCTGTAGGAGTTCTCCTGGTTGGTGATGATCCTGTCAAACACCACTGTTGTGCCTTTGCGTGGCGGGGACAACCTGGAGGCGGAGAAGGCAGGACGCGGGTGCTCCAAAAGACTGCCAGCCATCCCTTTGGGCCCTGGCATCCCTGGCATCCCTGGCGGCCCCGCAGGGCCGGGCAGGCCAGGTGGGCCAGCGAAGCCTGGAAAGCCAGGATGCCCTGGTTCGCCTGCATCCCCTTTGGGTCCCTTGGTGATTGCGCTTGATGCTGGTCTCCCTGGGGAGAAGTGGGGAGGAGAGAGTTCATGCACATCTGACCTCTCCCAGGCTGCTCCCACAGCCCGGGATTCTCCTACCAAGAGGCTCCCAGGCCCTCTGCACCCAACATCCCTGGCTTCCTCTTACCTGGCTCTCCCGTGTCACCCTTCTGCCCTGGCCTCCCATCACGGCCGGGGGCTCCAGGGGAGCCATTCTTGCCATCCGGTGCCTTACACACTCCGTCCTCCAGCAGGGCCATGCCCAGCACTGCTGCCAGGGTGCTGGCTGCCAGCAAGAATCCGGGTTGCATCCTGCCTCCTGCAGCACAGGGATGAAGTGGGGATGGAGGCAAGCACACGGAGGAAGCTCGGTCACAGGTACGCAGGTGCCCTCATCAGATGCAACCACAGATCTACTGCATTGTCCAGTATGGATAACCAGACACCACATGCAGTGGTGGAAATAACTCCCTGGAAAGGTTTTGAGGCTATTTCCTTGTGCAATCTGAAATCAATAATGTCACTAAAAATCTCTGGCGTGCCCATGGCAGAGCTGTGGGATTGAAAAGCCCAGGATGTGGAGCATGGCACAAACCCTTTGCTACGTGTCCTGGGCATGGGTGGGGGCACCTCAGATGCCTGTAGTGGATGTTCATTCCAGTTTTGGGGCAGGAGCACTGCTGTGGGGGGCAGTGTTCCCATGGGGTGGAGAGCACAAGGGAGGAAAGGATGCAAAGACACACAGCAGGGATAAACAGGAAAGGGAAAAACAGCAAATGGGACCCGAACCTCCAACACGCAGAGCTGGGAGAGAGGACACCAACCTATCCCAAAACCTGAGGTTCTCAGCCTGGGACAAGTCTGCAGAGCGCAGTGATGTCCATAACCACACAGAGCAAGGACAGATTCCTGCAGCTCCCTCTCTTCCCCCGCTGTTTTCCTGCTTTGAACCCTTGTGGAGGGGGAGGTGAAGAAAGAAGGAGGACACGGAGCAAGGACTGGAAAGTGGTGGCAGAAGAGGAGAGTGTCCCCAGCTGTTTGTGGTGACTTACCTCGGTGCAGGGGCTGAAGACAGAGCAGTGTGAGCAGCAGCTCGGTTTGCTGGAAGCTCTTCTCTGGGGCTCGGGAGGAAGAGGAGAGGGGTGGGAAGGATGAACTTGCATGCACTGTGGTTTGCCTGGTTGGAGAAGGGATGTGCTGAGTTTCACTTTCTCTCAATGGGAAAGAAACTTGTTCCCCTTTCCACGCTTGACTCTGGCTTTACTGGAAACAGCCTGTAGTCAGGTCAGCAGGAGTGCAGGGCTGCTGGGTGCCCAGCCTGGCCCAGCAGCACAGTCCCCACAGCTGGTGGTGACTGGGTACAGGGCAACACGCCTGGAGGACACCCACAGGCTGCTGAGATGGCAGGAGGGGACAGGTGATGGGAGTACCAGGTGTCACAGCCACCGAAGGGATGCTCGGGGCAGCCCAAGGATCACCCTTGGAGGCTTCTGCTCGGGGTGATGGGCAGTGTGTGTCCTGGTGCTGCTGGGTGCTGACCCTTCCAGATGCCCACCTTGGCGCTGAGCTCTGATGGAGCAGGGTCCAGCAAAGGGGTCATCAGCCCCTGTGTGGCTCAACTGGGGCTGGAGTGTTTAGGTTGGAGATCAAGAAAAGGTTCTTCCCCCAGAGGGTGCTGGGCACTGCCTGGGCTCTCCAGGGAATGGGCACAGCCCCGAGGCTGCCAGAGCTCCAGGAGTGTTTAGCCAATGCTCTGAGGCACAGGGTGGGGTTGTTGGGGTGTCTGTGCAGGGCCAGGAGTGGGACTGATGATCCCTGGGGGTTTCTTCCAGCTCAGGATAGTCCATGGTCCAAAGATCTCCTTCCAGCTGCCCTGCTTCAGTGCTTTGGGGATGTGGTGTCTGTAGTGGAGTGGGGAAAGATGAGGGTGTCTGGCACTGATGATGCTCTCAGCCCCCTTTGGGTGGCTGTGCCTTGCACCAGCCAGATCTGGGCAACCCCAGGAGCTGTGCGTGGCCTCGAGATCTGCCCAGCGAAGCACCAGCACCTCCTGTCACTGAGTGCAGGGAGGGAGTCCAGGGGTGCACATTTCAGCTCTGCTAAGAAAGAGCCCCAAAACGCCACCAGTCCCCGAAGCCCATCACACCAGGGATGGGAGGTGCCACAGTGACTCCAGCAGGTGGACATCCTTAGGACCCTGGGGACCAGCCAAGCCACCCCATGGGGGACACAGTGGGCAGTGAGAAGGGGCCTTCTCATCCATATACCCTTGAGTGTCCTTTCAGAAGTCCTGTGGCAGCTGCCCTGGCCTTCATGAGGAAGAGGCCCCAGAGCTGGAGCTGGGGCTCAGGGGAGGATATCCAGGGAAAGAGGGCGGTAAGCAGGCCTGGGATTAGGGTGACTCCAAAGTCAAGGGGGGTTGGCAAACCCCCTATCCCCCCTGCCTTCTGCTTCCTGCATTCCCAAGGGAGGTGTTGCATCGTTTCCAAAACAGCTGAAAAAGGCAATGACCAAAACTCAGTTCAGTGACCTCTGCCAGCAGAGATCTGTCACTCAGTTGGTCATTAATTAATTGACTAGATGCCCGCTTAATGCAATATATTACACATTTTTAATCAAAATGTCACCCCACAATAAATCAGATGCCCAGAAGAAATGTGATTTTATTTTATCAGCAGAGTTCCCCTATCAACCCGACCTGTAACCGTGTAGAGACGAGATGACAGGTGGGTTTGAAAGGACCTACCTTCCACCAAACGGTGCTTCCGGACAGTAATTGTGTTTCTGTCCTATTGACCTTTCTTAATATACAGACCAAACGAGACCACTCCATCATTTCATCTAGCATTGATTGATGGCTGTGTCCTCATGCTCTGTGTCCTTTTCTTCCTGCTGTCCCCTTAACCCTTAGCATTTAAATGCTGAATTACAGGGGCGGGCCGTGGGTTTCCAGCATCTCCTGGAAGCTGGTGTTGGTCTGGGTGTTGCCTCCTCCAGGTCCATGAGATTTCTGAGAAGTGTTTATCCCCACTCACTTGACTTCCAGAGTTGCTGTGGTCAAGCCAAGCCTTCCTCTCCCATCCTCTCCCTTAGTCCTCCTCCTCAGGATCTGCAGCTGGGACAATCCCAGACTGGTTTGGGTTGGAAGGGACCTTAAAGCTCATCTTGTTCCACCCCTGCCATGGGCACCTTCCACGTCCAGCCTGGCCTTGGACACTTCCAAGGATCCAGGGGCAGCCACAGCTTCTCTGGGCCACCTGTGCCAGGGCCTCCCCACCCTCACAGGGAAGGATTTGTCCCCAACATCCCCTCTGACCCTGCCCTCCGGCAATGGGAAGCCACTTACAGCGACAGCCGTGGCTCCAGAGGTGCCAGCTGCAGGGAGCCGGGCATGAGCGCCGCGCGGTGCCAG
>VZRQ01005484.1:252470-263810 GCA_013397975.1 Machaerirhynchus nigripectus | reverse complement strand
AGCCGCGCCCCGCTCCGCCGGCCGCGGGCACGGCACGGCCCCGCTGTCCCCACAGCGGCCGCTCGGACCCCTGTGCCGCGCGCCCCGCGGTCGCACGTGGGAGCCGGGGTACCCCCAACACCCTGTCCCCACGGAGGGGGCAGTTCGGCCCTGCCTGAGACTGGGGGACAAGAGGGGTGTGCTCGGTGGGGACCGGGCCGCGGCAGAGGTGCGGGGGGTCGCACAGCCCTGCCGGGTTGTCCCTGTGGGGCGGATCCGGAAGCCCTCCAGCAGCACCACGGGCAGGCTCCGGCATGGAGCAGGAGCCTGGGGACCCCATGACATGGAATGGGGTCAGGCCCAATGCAGAGGTTACCTGGAACAGCCAGAGGATGTAGATGCTCCGCGGAGCCCCAGGTGTCACAAAATCATCCCCAAAGAGGACGGCGCCTTGGTATTTGGGGAACCCGAGCACTCAGGTGAGCACCCACACGATTTAGGGCACCTGTTACGGCCTCCTGTCTCTGCTGCACACCCAGGAACTCTGCTCCGGGTGATTTTTACCCCGAGCACCCCTCCTCCTTTCAGCACGGGCCGTGGGGCAGCTCTTTCACCTCTGGCTGCCCTCCCTGCTGGGGGTGCCAGGCGAGACGGGTCAGTGCCCTCCCAGCCCTGCAGCCCTTCGCGGAAGGGGAGTGACCCCTGCAGAGCCTCCCCACGTCCCCAGTGCCTGCAGGCGCACACGAGCTGCTGACAGCAGACAGCAGGGAGGGATGCTGCTGCTGCTGCTGCGCTGCCTTCCCTGCTGGGGATCCCCGGGGTGCCGAGCGCTGACAGGCAGGAGCTGCGGGAGGAGGATAAATCAGACAGCTGGCACTTACCTGTCACTGAACGGGAGGCAGTGATGGAGATCGGCAGCGCCGGCAGGCACCGCACGCCCCTCTGCTGCCAGTCACCAGCGTCCCAGTCGGCCACCTGCACCCACTGGGAGGTGAGGACAGCTCACAGCATCCACCTTTCTGCAGCCACTGGGGGCTTAATGGTGCCTGAATAACCGCCCAGATGGATGTTGCAGCTGTTGAGCTGGGCTGTCCCAAACAGAAGCAGAGAATCGTGGAAGCATAAAGTTTGGAAAAAACCCTCTAAGGTCTTGGAGTCCAAACATTAATCCACCCCTGCCAGGTCCATCACTGAACCGTGCCCCCAAGTGCCACATCCACATGTCCCTTAAATCCCTTCAGGGATGGTGACGCCACCAGTGCCCTGGGCAGCCCGTGCCAGTGCCTGGCAGCCCTTTCAGTGAAAGAATTTTCCCTAATATCCAACCTAAACCTCCCCTGGCACAACTTGAGGCTTTTTCCTCTTGTCCTGTCACTTGTTACCTGGGAGAAGAAACTGATCCCCACCTGGATCCATCCTCCTGTCAGGTTCTTGTGGAGAAAGATGGTGCTCTGGAAGGATTTAGTGAGATGTCAGGTGAAAATCGGGCTGCAAAGCCACTTGCCACACTGTGTAACACTGGGTGGCACACTGCCACACGTCTGAAATGCTTTAATTGCCGTCCCAGGGGATGTGTTATTCCTGTGATGGATGCTTGTGCAGAGCAGGTGTGAGGAATAAACACAGGTATGTGGTTTAAGAGCCAGGATTTCAGGCTCCAGCCCTTGCTGGCTGTCTCCTGTCATTGATGCACATCTCTGTTGGCTCATGGGACGAGGGGAGATAGATGAGTGCTGAGCAGCCCTGGGCAATGCTGGGAAAGCTTGTCCCATCCCTCTCTCTCTTGTTCCCTGTTAAGGATGTCAGGGCTTGTCATTATTCGACATCTATTGGTTAATTTGGCTGATTGTTCCCCATTCTTTAATGTATCCGTTATTTATTTATTCTCTGGTGTAACAAGCAGCTCCAGATTGATCACTTTGGCATGTAAATGAGCTGCTCCAGTGCTTGTCACTGAAATTTGTAGATTGGGGGAGTTTGCAATCAAACACAGCCGGAATCTAAATTACAGCATTTTAGGCAATAATAGCAGGGAGAAGACAGGAAGGATGTGCCATAAATAAGATGGTATCAGAGCAGGGTGCCCCGAGCTGTGCTGACAACATGCCAGGAGCCCCGGGGGGAGCAGCAGGAGTCCCTGCCCTGCAGAGCCGAGCTGTCCGGGCAGGGCTGGCTCATTCCCCAGGGTCGAAGGGCAGACAGAGGAAGCAAAAGGCTTTTGGGAACGGTGGGGCCTGGCTGGGGACCAAGGGCTGCTCACACTGGTCTCTGAAGAGCCAGGAAGTGATCACAGGACTGTGGGCTGCAGGGAGCCTCTGGACTCTTGTATAGGATACTGATTTGATTGCCACCGTGGATCATATTTGGTGTCTTCCCACCTCCATCAAAAGTCAATGGATGCATCCAGGATGAGATTCTGTCCATCCCAAGGTCAGTGAGAAAGATCACACCAGGTGAGTAAGTGTTCGAAGAGCCCTAGGCCTTCCTGCAGGCAGTGGGCACGGCTGGGATGGGACCAGGGAGCCAACCTGGACCTCCACAACGTCAGGGGAGAAGAGCCAGGGCATCCCTGGAACCAAGTCCCGCCAGAGGAGAGTGGTGTCCAGCAGGCACGGTGTTGTGGATCCCAGCAGAGCTGCAGAAAGGACCTCGGGGATCCCCAGCCCAGCTCCCTGCTCATGGCAGGACAGTTGCAGCATTAGATCAGGGAGGATGTAGCTTTGCCTGCCTGAGTCTGGAAACCCCCCAAGGACAGAGATCCCCATCACTCCAGTGACCTGTCTTAGAGCTGGACCACACTCAGATGAAGAAATGTTTCCTGATGATCCCAAATCTCTGAAGGTCCCCTGTGTGCCCACCCTCCCTAGTTATGCCACTTGGCCTCACTGAGATGTGTTGGCTCTGTTTCCTTGCAATTGCTCCCAAGCAGCTGCAGCAGAGATCATCTCCCACCTCACCCTCCCCTTCCCCTGGCTGACAGCGAGGTGGCCTCCCCACTGCTGATCATAAGGATGAACAATTTCCCTTGGCTTGGCCACAATCCCTGCGGTGCAGCAGTTTAGCTCATCTGTGCTTTGTTCACATTCAGCCTGGTGCCCGCTGATTCCCACCCCAACCCATTTCCTACTCCAGCAGTGAGTCCTGAGCCTGTTCACCCCTTGAGGAGAGTCCATGGTATCTCCTAAACACCCCTAAAGGTTTAAAAATAGCTTGAAGTGCAATTTTTGCAAGGCAACAACAGCAAAAAAAATCTCAGTTCTTGTCCTTCCTTTCCCTCTTGGCTCTATGCTACAGGTTCAGGAGATGAGGCTCTGAGAGACGTGGTGGGATTCCCTTCAAATCCCATGTGACGGCCACACTGGAGGGGAGGCAGAGGGTGCCCCTCTCTGGGCTGTGTGTTTTGGTGCCTCAGTTCTGGTTCTGTGGGGTTTGCACTCTTTTGGGGCCACTAGGCCATGGCAAGACCATCAGGAATCTCTCCCCCAGGCAGGGCTGGGCTCAGCCCAGTGGACTGGGAACCATCAGGATCTGGTTTGTAGCAAGGCTGAGCTTCCCCACCGGGCTGGGATGACCAGCAGAGATCCTTCCTGCACCCCGTGCCCAGACAGCTCCTGACAGCCACCGGAGCACCACGCGCCCTTCCCAGACTTATCTCCGTGCCGTGACCTGCTTTCTCTGACATCGGGCCTTGGAAATGGAGTGGGAGTTTCCTGCAGGTGAGTGCCAGCGTTAACTGGGTCACGGCAGCTGGAGGTCTGTGCTGGCTGCAGCCGATTACACCTCATTTCTGCTAAAACTCCCTTTCCACAGCGGCTGTTCTGGGAACTCAGCTTCCCTCTCCCTGACCTTGGCTGCCGGATCGATGTGAGCTCCCCGGCTCACTTCTCATGCCTGCCCAGTTTGGAGGGCGGCTGATTGCTGCTGCTGAGGCTCTGAGGCTCTGATTGCCTCTGCCCGTGGCCGGCGGGGCCCCGGCGTGTGCCTCAGGCTCCATCGGCCGGCGTGGCACCCAGCTTTCCCAAGGAATGTCCCAGCAGGGCTGAGCACAGCTGGGACGGAGGTTTCCAAGGCTGGGAGGTGTTCAGCCTGCTCTAGGCTGAAGGCCACGATGCCTCCCCCATTCCTGTGCTCTGAAAGCCAGATTGCAGGAGTGGAAGGAGTCCCTGCTGGGTGGAGGGAGGGAGGGTGGTCCCAAAGAGATGGGAAGGGCGGGAGAAGCAAGGCCAAGCAAAGCCTTCAAAACCTCGAGGATCTGAAGGGAGCATTTGTCAGGGGCAGTGGGGGTGGAAGAGTAGGAGAAGAGGAGGAGAAAGTGTTAGGAAGAAAGAGAGGAAGGCATGGGCAGGGCGTTGTACGGTGAGATCAGAGGAGGGCAGCACAGTGGGAGTAATTAGGGGTTTGTGATTCGGGAACGTCCACAGGGGTTGGGGGAACAGAGAGCAAGGAGAATGCAGAGCCTGACAGCAGATGGGCAGGAGGGGGTGAGTGCAGAGGCAGGAAGGGAGCAGCCAGAGGAGCAGCAAAGGAGGACACAGGTACAGCTGGCTTGAAAATGGCTGTGACAGTGAATTCCTGCCTTAGGGAAGGTGAAGTGCCTGGCAAAGCCTGCAGAGATGAGATGGGGCACTGGGTAAAGCAAACCAGGGGTTAGGGGCACAGCCAGACAGCAACATCCCTGTTCAGGAGAGCAGAGAGGCCGAGTGGGGATGGGGTACAGCTGACAGAAGGGATGGGAACTGGGAGCACAGAAATACAGGATTTCAAATTAGGAATTAAAGTGACATTCCCAACCATGTCTTAAAAGACACGGAGCTGCTGCTCACGTGAGTGCACGAAGCCAGAGATGGGGGCAGGACTAGGGCAGGTTTGTACAGGCCATTGGGGATGCCCAAATTTGGGAGCACCTCCTGTGCCACTCTGGCACCTTGTCCTGGGCAGCTCAGGGTCTGTGGGCACGGCAGGGACAGGAGGAGTATTTCTGGCCTGTGTCCCAGTGGGTGGGCCCTGGCCCCAGGGGAGACTGGGGACCATGAAGAAGGTGCTTGAGGGATCTCTTCCAGGCTGTGAGAGGTCATGCTGTGCCAACAGCAGCTCAGATCAGATTGGACCCCTCTCATGTGGAGTCCTGCAAATGTCTTTGCCAGCCTGGGATGGTACCAGTGCACCCCAGTGTCACTCGGAGGGGAATGGAGGCTCCGTGGGTTTGGCAAGCTCCATCAATCCCAAGGCAGAAGAAATCAGCCCTTCTCCCCTGTTAGCAGTTTACAATCCCTCCTCTAATTTTCATTATCTGCAGCAAAGGAGCAATTCAGGGAATCAATCTTCTAGCAAACTCAGCGGCTGGATGTGGCTGGACCGCTGCCTGCTCACAGTGTGTGTTTTCTCCCTCCCTTCCCAGCTAGTGGCGGGGCACTGAGGAGGCTGTGGCCACCTGCCCAACCTGTCCCTCGTGCAGCAGCTGAATCCAGGACCAGATGGAGCCAACAGGCTCTGCCTGGGCTGGGCCTGGTGCTGCATGCTGCAGGTGGCCACAGCAGCACAGCTCTTGGCAGGACAGGGACCCCCAGAGCCAGCACACACCTCTGGCAGGTCTGTCCTCCAGGAACACATCCCGCCCCAGTTCCAGCTGCCAGCCCTTCATCGTCCCGCACCCGGCAGGACCACGCAGATCTCCAAAGCATCCCTCTCCCTCAGCCCATCTTCCCATCCCTTCCATCTCTCTTCGTGCACCTGGTCTGCCTCTCCCACCATCCCACCTCTGTCCTTTGGCCCTGTTTCTGTTGTAAGAAATCAGTTTTTGGTGCCAAGGCCAGAAATGCCTGTGCTGTTCAGCTCGCCGGAGCTGTGGCAAAGTTTCCCCGTTGCTCCCAGTATTTTACTTCATGAATTTCCCTTTCCCTTCGCTACTGGACAGTTTCAAGGTACGATCAGGGAGCTTCACGTAGCTGCAAGATTCGTTCTGGGTGCCACTAGTTTGGAGCCCATTATTGCGTTCAGCTTGGGTTTCCTTTCCATCTGAAGGACTTTGTGTCTGGGACATGGACTCAGGGCCATCTTATCTCCCTGCCAATCATTATTTTGCCTTTCTTCGCAGCTTTTCCTATTCCCTTTCAGATCCAGACGTTCTCAGTAGATTTGCGTTGCTGCCTCAGCTTTCACCATCTCCTTTGGTTGTTACAAACATACCACCAAGACTGGGACTCTGCCAGAATTCCTGGGCCTGGTGGTGAGCTCTTCCATCATGAGACTGGACATCTCATCCCCGTCCTGGTTTTCTCTCCTCCGAGCTCGTTGTCAGTCCACAGGGCTGGGCCACGGCCCCTTAGCACAGGAGCCTCTTCTGAGGTACCCTGGCACAGCCTTTGAGATCCAAGGACACGGTGCTGTCCATATTGTCCTTCTCCACATTCCTTTTCACCACTTCAAAGATCTCTCCGAGGTCTGAGAGACCTGACTCCCCTCTACAGAAAATCTCAGGCACTTTCTTAATAAATTCTGTTTATCAAGGTGTCTGTTCTGTTCCTCACTGCAGTTGCCCCAGTTGCTTGGTGTGACACTGAGACCCACCAGCCATGTGCTGTCTGGGTGACCACAGAGATTTTTGTATGGTTCAGTGTCACACGTGCCCCCTTCCACACCCATTTGAGGTTACACATCGGAGCTTGTAGCTGATTTGATTCTTCTGGAATTCTTGTCCGAGTCCCACATAGTCCTGGCTGTTTGGGACTCTTCAGGCACATTTTGCTCCAACACCTCCTTTGACACCTCTCTGAGGCAGTTTCTCGTGTTTATCCCCTAGAAAAGCTCTTGTGGTGCAGGAATCTCCTTGATCAGAAGTGTTCAGAACGGTTTAATTTTATTTTTCTATGGAGCCATGGGCTCACACTGTCCTCCTTTGATAGAATGTCACCAGGGAGAGGTGACACTCCTGACCACTTGACCTCCTAATGTGTGGGGGGACTTGCATTCTTAGCCTCTAAACTGCTAACAAGCTGCTCTTAAAAATATTTAATCCCATTCATAATGGTTTGACACTTAATTTGCCCAGGTCTGGGCACGATTTTCTCCTCTGCATTTGGACATTACTTTCTTTTAATTTCTGTGAAACTGGTTCGCTTTGCAGTTTAACCGCGGTAGATGTTTCAAACCTAGCAATGCTGTGGCACAGTGTTTAAAAGAGTATTTCTCCTCCTTAACATACAGCAGTGCAGAAGTTCTACAGATTTTTAAACACCCCTTCCATTTCTAGGTTTATAAAGTAGCCTGGTGCTGCCCTGAAAGCGTGGTTTATCATACTGAAAGATAGCAGAGGCAGTTATGGACTAACAAGCGTGACCAAGACCCCAAAATGGATTTACCTCATTTGAGAGGCTTTTCCATTAATTTGTTTCACTCCAGGCAAATTATATGTGCCTCTCAAACCAGGCTTAGTGAAGATCTTAGTCACAAACAATTGGTCTCAAACCTCAGAGATCAAGGGTAGTTGATATCTCTTTTTTCCTCTAATCTAATTTGATTCCCAATAGTCTGTGGCTAATGCGGGCTCACAATGCACCAGACAGAGCGTTTGCAGCAGAGACAGGGACGTACAAGGCGGTGTTAAGATCTTGCTCACATCATTATCTCCAGCTCCAGCGCTTGGCAAGCAGTGCTGGGAGGATTTGGGGAGCGGAGGAGCACGGGGACCTTGGCCTGACGCAACCAGGGTCGAGGAAGGAGATCACCATCTTTTAAATATGGAAAGGGATTATCCCGTTTCAGAGACAATTCTGTTAGCACATGAAATCTGCATAAACTGCCTGTGACCACGGTGACACGGGAAATTAAGAGATTCACAAACACACAAAGGGGAACGGGTTCCCAAGCAGGGAGAAGGGGACAAAGAGGTTTGGGATTAATTCCAAAGCAAAGGGTCAAGGAAGGAGTCAACCTGGTGCTGGAAATGCAGGTCTGCATCACACACAGAATAACAGCATCCCCCATGAGATGCTCAAAGGGAGGGTCCATCACTGCCTGCCAGCATCTCTTTGTCAGGTCCTGCTGGCCACCTGCAGGGCCAGAAACCCTCCTTTCCTTTGTAATTTTTTTTCTTTCCCCTAACACAGTCTCTTGGTTCTCTGCCCTGCCGAAGCACTGCAACAGCTGGAATGGACAGGTTAAGATCAGTCAGGCCTGACACAGCTGTCATCATAACTGAGGTCTGGATGAAGCTCCCCCAGCCAGAGATGCTGTTATTTTCCCTCTGTACTATAGGTTTTGTCCACTTTCTGCTGGGATTAGCTGGAATTTTCCCCACAGAAATTGCCTGCTGTCAGTTCTTTTCCTTGATACCTGTCAGACGTTGCAAAAATATCTTCTTTGGCTTAATATTTTACAAGTCCACGTGCAGTGAATGTGCTTTTGGAGCAAACACCCACGAGTAATAGCCTGGTCTAGTGGAAGGTGTCCCTGCCCATTGTAGGGGGGTGGAAGGAGATGATCTCTAAGGCCCCTTCCAACCCAACCCAACCCATTCTGGTATTCTGTGACTGCCACGACTGCAGAGAGCTGGGCTCAGCTCAGGTAGTCCAGTCTCTCCTTGACCCCTGGTTTCTTGTGCCTTGACCCCTTGGTTTCTAGGCAGTTTTTGGTGTAGGAACCTCTGAAGGCAAAGGATGACTTCAGGGGGCCTGGATGAAGCAGCCAGGGATGAACAGGTGGACAGCAGGAGGGGAGAAGTCACATCCACGGGGGGAATAGGGCGGAGCTGCAGCCAGTGTCCTTAGGGATGGATACTGCAATCCAAAACACGGGAGGTGTTTCAGGCCCAAGGAAGAGGAAAGGTGCCATAGGAGAAGCTGGAGAAGTGCAGGACTTGGCTGGGCACACTGAAACTCCAGCCAGCTCCTCTCTGCACCCCACATCTTCATTAGACACCAAAACAAGCCCACAAGACCAGGAAGGATCCCCTTGACGCTGCTGGGGAAGCCTTGCCAAAGGAAAATTAAGAGATTAGGGTGACCCAAAGACCCACTTTTGTCTAAAAGGGTCTGCACCAAGCACAGGACAAAACCACAGATTGTCCCCTGGAGACGGATGGAAGCCAGGGCACTCCTCAGCCTTTCTCCTCACCCACGGGAGTGGTCCAGGCGTGGAGCTGCTGTGCTGGGAAGGCTTCCAGAGAGCAGTGGAGCTGACCCAGAGCAGCTTTGTGCCTGCAAAGGCTCCTCTGATGGACGAGTGCTGGGAGGGTGCCGGGGCAGGTCCTTGGCACTGGTGGAAGGGGAAGGCTGTGTTGAAATTCAGTGCAGCACACCCGAGTGCTTCTTCTTAAATTCTCAATTTAGCAGCACCCACACCCCAGCAAACGATATGAAAACCACAGAGAGCAGTTCTGCAAGGGGAATATCGATGGGCTGGCAGGTCACAGGGGCCTGTGCATCAGCCCTGCACACCCTGAAACACGGGCAGTTCAAAGCACGGGGAAAGATAAAATCACAGAATCCCAGACGGGGTTGGGTCATGAGGGACCTTAAAGATCATCTCACTGCAACCTCTTGCCATGGTCAGGAGCACTGCAAATGTAACAGCACCCACTAACACACAATGGGAGGAAATCCTCCAGATTCCAAGGAGAGCCTGGCAGTGGAGCAGCAGGACTCAGCACCTGTGTTTGGGCCGGGAAGTCCCACCATCTGGTTGTGTTGATGGATGGTGGCCATGGCACAGCTGTTCTGGAGGTCTGCTGTGGCCACCTTCATGGGGAAGGCATTATTTTCTCTGAGCACTGGAATAAATTAGTACAAATCCTTGCCAAGTGTCCATGCTCAGTAGCAGCCGTCTCCCACAAGAGCCCCAAGGGACACAGGACACAGGAGGGGCCTGGCCACCACGTCACCACAGGCTGCAGATGTGACTTGCTGCCATCCTGGCTCACAGCAGGGCATGGCTGAGTATAAAATCATAAAGAATCACAGAGTCAATAAGGTTGGAAAAGCCCCCTAAGATCGAGTGCAGCCATTAAGTCAGCATCGATGTGTTCACCACTAACCCACGTCCCCAGTGCCACCTCCACGTGGTTTTTGAACACTTGCAGGGATGGTGACTCCACCCTGAGCAGCCTGTGCCAGTGCCTGAACACCCCTTCTTAGATCCAACCTCAACCTCCCCTGGCCCAGCCTGAGGCCGTTCCCTCTCCTCCTGTCCCTGTTCCCTGGGAGCAGAGCCCGACCCCCCCAGCTGCCCCCTCCTCTCAGGGAGTTGTGCAGAGCCACAAGGGCCCCCCCGAGCCTCCTCTTCTCCAGGCTGAGCTCCCTTAACTCTCTCAGTGGCTCCTGGTGCTCCAGACCCTTCCTCAGCTCCATTCCCATCTCTGGGCACGCTCCAGCAGACACAGCTTTTGCTGGGAGAGCTGACAGCATCCCAGAGAAGCACTTTCCACAGGCAGTAGAGATAGGAGGAGTGGGAGAAATATTCCAGCCTTTGAAGAGGATCCAGAGATGGGCTCGCTCTGGGGACAGGTGGTTCAGTCCGTGTGTCATGGAGCACGCCTAAGACTGCTGGAGGCTCTCAGAGGCCACACGAGAAACGCTCTGGCTCTTCTCAGCCTTGTTCACAGCCACAGGCAGTGATGTACCTTGACAGAAGATGTGTCACATCGTTGCCTTCCAGGTGTTTCCTGGCGTTTGTGTCCCAGCACAAACTGCAGAGCCTGAGGGAACAACGAGCAGCCACGGTGCTGGGAGAAGTGGAGTGGTCTGTCATGGGATCCATCCTGGAGAGGCCAAACGCCCGGGAGGAATGCAGGGGCACAGCGAGAGCTGCCCCTTTGCCTTCCCTGCTCCAAGACACAGCGCTCAGCCCACTGCAAAGTGCCCACAGGCCTCCAGTGGTCACGGAGAGCCCAGGATCGGCGTGAGGACCAGCCCGTCTCCTTTGATTACCAGCAGATGGAGGATGCATGCAAGAGAGAGATAATTAATTAATTGCAACTTTCCCAGCCTCCAGACTTTGGTTTCTATTGATCTCAGTTTTATCTGGAGTAATAGAGACAATTAGGAGGGAACACAGCAGCACAAGTTAATTACCAATGGAATGGAAACTGTGTCTTTCAATTTATTAAAGTTTTATCACGAAGCTGCGCTGCTGCAGGAGCAGAGGCAGAGGCAGCCCGCGTCCCCGCGTCCTCCGTGTCCTGCAGAGCACTCCCCACTCCCGACAATCAATAATAAATCACAAACTTGTCCCGCCCCGTGCAGGGACCCCGGGGAGCCGAGCCCCGCGGGGAGCACCGGGGCTGCGGGGTGGGCTGAGGGATGGGCTGAGGGATGGGCTGAGGGACAGGCTGCGGGACGGGCTGAGGGACGGGCTGAGGGATGGGCT
>VZRQ01005484.1:235000-246472 GCA_013397975.1 Machaerirhynchus nigripectus | reverse complement strand
GGAAGGAAGGAAGGAAGGAAGGAAGGAAGGAAGGAAGGAAGGAAAGAGTAGAAAATAGGTGCGGGGGACAGAAATAGAGCGACAGGGACAGAATAAGGACAATATCACCACTCTGCAGATCCCAACGATGTTCTGTTGCCCCTCTCCAGCCGGTGTTCTTGGTGGTGAAGGTCCCCCCCAAAAGCACAGAATCCCAGGGGTATATATGCTCAGGGTAGGTAGGGATGCCTGGGCATGTCCCCCTGGGGAGGGGGGCACTCTCTTACAGCAGACCCTGGGTTTGTTGCATCACTTGCAGTCCTGTGGGGCAAAGCCTCTCCTGCATGTCCTGTGGGGTTGGGAATTCTACAGCCAGGCCAGCTTGTGTCATCGGAGGATGGGTGTTTATTGCCTCTCATGCACCCAAAACCTCCTCCTCCCCCTCGACTGGGGTGGGGAGTCTGTGCAAGCCTGGCTTCTGTGAGCTGTGCTCTCCCCTCCACCCCAAACTCAGCTGGAGGCTTTGGTTTACTGTGGATGCACACCTTTCCCTCAGCCTGAGGTGACTGAACAATGGGTTTCCTTTTATCTAATCAGCAGTTCGACTTAGGGTCCAAAGTTCTTTAAGGAGGTTTCTGTGGCTGGAGCTTCTTTAAAACTTTATATCAATGTTTGAGGTATGAGCTATTTTCAGTCTCTGACACTAAGTCTCCCAGAGATTCAGAAGTGCTTCTCCTCTCAGTGTCACCCTGGGGGTGCTGGTAAACCATGTGCTCTGCCCCAAACCTATTCCAGCTTCAGATCAGGTATGAATTAAAAAAACATTATTGATTTTGGATTGTCATTGCCAGTTTTTGATGTCTAAACTGGCAGTAGCCTTTTCATAATGTTTTTTATGTTCTTCCTTCACCAGATGGGAAAAAAATATACCTCTTTCAGGCAGAAACTGAGTATTATGCTTAATGTCATCACTCAGCGAAGTGGAGCTTTAAAAAATACATTTTTATCAGAGTTCCTGAAAGCAAGGGAGCATCCCTTCCTGATTCTTGTCTGGGAGAAGGGGATGGCCAGAGAGGGAACAAGGATTTTGCTGTTGAGGAGCCAGGTCTCAGTGAAAACTCAGGCAGGTACCACTGCAGTTCTGCAGGCAGCGGTGTCTCACCTCCAGCTCCAATCCACAGAGTAACTGGGATGCTGAGAGAGAGGCTTTGCGTGCCACACACAGAGCTGGTGCCATCCCAGAGGAGCAGCAGGATGCTCATCTCCTGGAAGAACAGCATCGTGGGCAGAGTTTCTTGGTCTTGTCTCCAAAAAGGTTCTTTTTTCCTCTTCCTGTCTGCACACCCAGAGATGCAGCACTTCAAGGTCTGCAGCAGGGACGCAGCAGAGACAAGAGTGGGTAGGTCCTTTGCTGATTCCCAGTCTCTTACTCACTAAATTGTTGCCTCCAGTGTTTTTTGTTAGTGGGAGCTGCTGGATCCAGCGGCTGAGTGATGTGAGGCTGAAGATGTGTGCTCCCAGCACACACCTGTGCTGCAGGTACACCTCTGTCCCTGTCTAAGTGCACAGCTGGACACCTGCCCAGCCACCCAGCTCACAGCCAGACACGCCGAGCACCCACATGAACATCAGCAGCACCAAACAGCCCCATCCTGCTGCTCCTGTGGCTGAGCAGGACACAGGTCTAACAGAGAGGATATAAATACACACACAAGCTCACACACACATATGTGCAGCAGCAATCCCTCCAGCAGCTGGGCTCAGACACGCAGTTATCCACAATAAGTCAAAAAATGTTCTTCCCCTGCATCCCGTGTTGGGTCTCACACCCCGGGGCAGCAACGTCCTTGGTCCAAAAGCTGACCTGGGGAGCTGCTTCCAGTGATGATTTTCACACCTCCACGCTGAAGAAGATGGCTGTGCTGGGAGAGCTCTGGAAGGGGCCATGGACAAGGTGGTTGTTCCTCGGGAGTCCTCAGTCTAGGTTCCCACCTGGCACTGTGTCCCTGTGTCCCATGGCTTCTGGGGATGGGCTGATGGTTCTCCTTTTGGGGGAGGTCTCAGGGGAGCCCCAGGGTAGCGTTTGGGCTCCCCCTCCTGCCATTGTCTCTGCGTGCGCCTTTGTGGGTGTGCAAACGAGCTTTCATCACATCCTCTGGTCTCTACACTGATTGCTATCTCTACCCTGATTCCCCGGAGCTGCATGGGGGGGACGCTTTGGCAGAGCTCCTCCAGCAGGCAGGGAGCAGGCAGGGTGTGGGTCCAGGGTGTGGCCTCCACCTTCGGACTCAGCCGCAGCTTTTTGTCAGTGCAGGAGGGTCCTTCCCCCCTTAATTCACGTTTCCACGAGCAGCTGCACAGCTCCATGTGTGCATCTGTGATGGTTTGAACCTGAGTTGATGGACAGTTGTATAGACCAATAGCGCTTGTTGAAATTCACATATTTAAACCAGGTGGGAGCCCAGGAAATCTTCTCTTCCTTCCGCATCTGATGGAAGGTCTTCCCTCAGCATCTCAGCACTGGGAAATGCTCCTGGGTGCCACCTCAAGTGCGAGGGCACTGAACACTCTTTGTGCCCCCTGGGCTGTCCAAGCCCTGCAGGGATGTGGACAATACTTTGCAGGGGCCTGAAGTGCAGTTTCTTGTCCAGTTCTTCCCTCCGGTGGTCTGCCAAGCCTTTTTTCCACCAGCCCTGGCTACTGGCACGCTCTGCAGCAGTGGCTGCACGCCCAAACGCACAGTTTAAATTCAGGGGAGGTGTCCTGTCTAGCACAGGAATTGCCACTCATTCGCTTTCTGATCAAGCACCTAAAACCTTCCAGAATGGTGCCCAGCCTGGATCTGGAGGCAGCAGGCAGAGGGACAGCTCCTTGTCCCTGTCCCCACTGTACAGGCAGGGATGCCAAGAAGGGTGACAGAGCTGCCATCAATCACGGGTCCCGAGCAGAGGCTTCCGAGTATTTAAATCGTTAATTAAGATTAATGCAATGCACTTTTGCAGTTTATTTAAGCGCGTGTTCCGAACCCGAAACCTGGTCGTTAATTAGTGAGGGAGACAATTTGAAAGGCTCAGTAAATCCCCTTTTAAGCCCCGGCGAGGCACATCCAGCTCCGAGTGCAAGGATGTGGCTCTGCCCAGGGAGTGCTACATCAGAGCCGTGTAGGAGACACTTGAGAAGAGACACAGATCCCAATAATGCGGGCTTTTAGGGAATTAGGGAGATCCATCCAGCTCAGGACTGAGAATGGGAGGCACAAACTGTAATCTCCTTGTACCATTGTGGCATACGAGAGACTTCATTTGACTTCTCCTAATGAATTAAATTGAAAAAAAATTCAGGGATTACTGGAAGGATTAGAGCTCCTTAGAGATCCCACTGCCCATCCCGAGGCTCCTGAATCCTGCTCATGAAGGCTAATGCAAACAAATACGTCCCATTACAGGATGAAGCTGACCTGGAAATACAAATGCACTCTTTTTGTCACGTGAAATGCCACATGAAGCCCAGCTGTAGGGTCCTGCATGTGTCACCCTGTGCTTGGCCTTATGCTGGGCCCTCTGTGTCCACCAGATCAGATCATGGAATCACAGAATCCCACACTGGTTTGGGATGGAAGGACCTTAAAGCTCATCCAGTGCCACCCCCTGCCATGGGCAGGGACACCTCCCACTGTTCCAGGCTGCTCCAAGCCCCATCCAGCCTGGCCTTGGACACTGCCAGGAAACCAGGGGCAGCCACAGCTGCTCTGGGCACCCTGTGCCAGGGCCTCCCTACCCTCACAGGGAGGAATTCCTTCCCAATATCCAGAGGACCAGGACTCACTGCCCAGAGGCAGCCACCTTCCGAGATGCTCTGTGGTTCCCCACTCCGGTGGCACACACAGGGCACAGGATCACAGTCATCTTCTGCCAGCAGTGCAAACATCCCTCAGGATCTGGAGTGTGGAGCTGTTTCAGGACTTTTGGACGCTCACTGGGGTGTTTGTAAAAACAGTGTTCAGAGTGACCTTCCCCACAGTGCAGTAAACCAGACACACTGGCAGAAAATTGCATCAATTACGGGGAAGTCAGCAATTAATTAGAAGCTGGGATTCTTCCCATCCCTCATTGCAGCTCTGAAATTAAAAGTCCAGGTGAAGAACAACTCCAGGCCAGGGAGTCAGTGCTGGGGCTGCCACACAATTACCCCCACACAAGGAGTCTGGAGTGGCCTCTGAGGTGTTGATGGATTTGCTTCTGAGTTGGCAGCAAGGACATGGCTTTGACCTCTGCATATGGGCGAGGATGTGACAGAAGCAGATTCTGAGTGGCTCATGCCACTGCAAGTGCAGGTGTCTGTCCAAGCTGGGAAGGGGCCGTGTCCTTGTGGGGAGCAGTGGAGGTGGCTCAGGAGGGAGAGCTCACAGCAGGAGCAGAGAGGTTGGGATGTGTCCGTGGAGCAGGGGGCTGCTGAGCTGATGGAAGTGCCTCAGAGGATGTTGGATGCGTGTGGACAACCCCAGGATGGAGGATACAGGTACTGCTGCCCTCTGCTAGAGAGCTGCCAAAATCAGAGCTGCTGAAGGTCTGCATTCATCAGACCAGGATCGTCAAATCCCAGAATGGCTCGGATTGAAAGCAGCCTTAAAGACCACCTCATTCCACCACTCCCTGCTGCCCCATCAGTAACGAGGCTGGGGCTCATTAAAGCCACAGACCCGCAGCCCTGTCAGGAAACACCCCCGGAAAGAAGAGGCCGGGACCTGGCAGCTGAGCTGCTGGCAAAGGCACAGTGGATTGTGGAAACAGCAAAGCCCCCTTTTTTTTTGTTTCAGTGCCATAAATTGATTCCACTTAAGGGCCTTTTGTGCTCTTCTCCCTTTCCTACCACCCAGCCAGCATCTCCCGCAGTGTTGTGGAGTCCTGTGGAGCAACGTGGTCACTGACCTGCATGGGGATGCCACGGCATCCCCTGAGGACCCGAGGCCTTGGGGCTTAGTGCCAGCTTAGAATGAAGCAATTAACTTTCACAGCTGAAAACCCTTCACATTTCATCTCATTCTGCAAAAAAATGCTGATAAAGCCACAAATTCCACAAGGGAAAGGGTTATCTTGACAGTCAGCCTTGTTTGCTCTCCTCCCGAGCAGCCCCCCCATCTCTGACAGGGCAGAGCTGCATCTCCCCTGGCACAACATTTCCAGCCCAGAGGATGCTGAGGACACCAGTGCCTGGTCCCATTGTGCACTGACAGCACTGTGACAGTTCCCCTCCGTGCTGGAAAACTGCACCTCCCCCAGCCGACCCCTCCCGCACTGCCAGGCAAGATGAAACCTCTGCAGCGAAACCGGGGCTGTTTGTTCACAAATACCCTGTTTTGCAAGGGAGCTGAGCGGGGAGTGGGGATGGGAGTACTTGAAAAGCAAATGAACTTATGTTTTATGCTTTTTAAGATGTCTAACAGAGTACAAAAGTTCATCTTTAATAGGAGGGCAACACAGAGTGCTTAGAGCTGCGGTTTGACACAGATACAGAGCTCAAATGCCTTTGAAGTATCTTCTGATTCCTCATTCTGCCTGAAGTAACTTTAGATTTATGCAGCAGATGGGAAATAGTCCCTCGTTACGTGGCTCTCCACTTCAGCGCTGACTCCGAGATAAGGCAGCCTCGCTGCATCTGCACTCCTCAGAAGAGCTCTTAGTGCTTTAGTCTTCAGGGGCCTGAGTCTGTAGTTTGCATATTTTTTTTCCTGTTTTTCTCTAAAATTAGTCTTGATAAGTCCAACATGTTGTGAGCCTCTTCAAAGGAGAATGAGGAGGAGAAAAGTTTGTCAGTGGAGTAGAGGTGATTCATTTCAGCGCGTTTGAAAACAGCTCTGTGTGTTTTGGGGGAAGCGCTTTCGGAGGAGAAGCGCTGGGGGAGCGGCCTCGCGGTGACCCCAGCCTCGCACACGCCGGCTTTGAAGGAGTCACTAAAAAACCTTCTCAGCGGCTCTCACCGCTGCAAACCACACCCTCGGCCCCAGCCAGGTCCCTGCGAGGGGGGCCGCTCCCCGAGGGGGCTGCAGGGAGAGGCCAGCGTGTGCCGGGGCCGGGCTGGGGGAGGGATGGGGATGCTGCTGCTGCTCAGCTCGGCTGAGCCCCGCGCCCCGCCGCAGCCGCGGAGCCGCACGCACGGGCTGCTCGCACGGCACCGGGGCTCGGCCGGAGGCGCCCGCATCCATCTCTGGGTCTCTTCCCCCGGCCCTGGCGCCAGCCTTTCTCCGGGGTTCAGCGCTCCCAGCCCCGCATCTGCCCCTCGGAAGGGAGGCGAAGCTCCTCGCTCCCTGCCTTGCTCGGCGCTGCTTCGCCTGTTGGAGCGCGGCCGCCGCACCGCAGCCTGGAGGAAAGGAGGCGCAGGAGGGACCTTCTCGTCCTCTACAGCTCCCTGTCAGCAGCTGGGGCCAGGACAGGGTTGGCTCTGCTCCCAGGGAACAAGGGACACCGTGGAAGGAAACGGCCTCAAGCTGTGCCGGGGGAGGTTTAGATTGGATATAAGGGAAGTTTTTTTTCACAGAAAGGGTTGTAAAGCATTGGAACAGCCTGCCCAGGGCAGTGGTGGTTTCACCATCCCTGCGAGAGTTCAAAAAATGTGTGGATGTGAGACTTGATGTTCAGTGGTGAACATCGTGGTGCTTCTGGGTTGATGGTTGGACTTGGTCTTAAATGCTTTTTCCAACCTTAGCAACTCCGTGATTCTGTGATTTTCATGCACTCCTTAGTTCATTCAGCATGGTCAGAGCAAGGCTGATCAGTCCTAAGGGCTGGCCCACCTCCTGGCAACTGGTCCAACTCCCAGCAAAGCCCAAGCCAGCCTGACTTTGGGTGCCCTCCCCACAGGGCGCTCACTGCCCCCAGAGATGGTTTAGGGCACTCAGGTGCTCTCCTAGGGCTTGGATCGGGCTGTGCCTGGCAGGTGCTGGGTGGGGCAGAGCAGTGATGCCACGGCAGTTGTCCCCAGGAAATCTTGTCTCTTACATCACAAAGTACCTGCAGTAACTGAGGTTGTGCAAACACCATTTATCCCAGCAGGACTTGCAGCCGTGATGGAACTGGCTTTGTTTCCAGCTTTGAAGTTTTCCCCGCTGACCAGACGCTGAGGGTTGTGTTGTTTACCCTCCTGCATAAAACACACACAGTTTCACACACAGCTTAGCGTTTCTGCTTCTTGCAAGATTCCCTGGAATACACCGTGCCAGTGCATCGCCCTCCTCAGATCCTGCCCAGAAACTTCTGAAGCCTCCAATGCCCGTTTCCCCTGCAGGGACCCATCCAGGCACAGGAGTCCTCTCCCTGAGATGGTGCTGCTGCAGGAGCTGCTCAGCCGGGGCAGCCGAGGGTGTCTCGCAGCCTCCCGAGGCTCAGTCACCACTGCAGAAGGCAGGTGGGGATGTTTAGGAGGAGGCTGCCTGACACCCCTCTGGACCATCCACTGCTGGCCCTTCTCCTGGGGTGCCCAGCAAAAATTCCAGGATATAGCTGTGTAGAGATAGATGCCATATATATTTATATATTATATTCATATTTTATATATATATAATAAAAATATATAAACATTTATGTTATATTTATATATGGCATGACGTCATGCTCAGCTGCATGTCCTGGGCTACAGGACCAATCACAGAATCCCAGAATGGTTTGGATTAGAAAGGACCTTAAAGCTCATCCCATTCCGCTCCCTGCCATGGGCAGGGACACCTTCCACTGTCCCAGGCTACTCCAAGCCCTGTCCAGCCTGGCCTTGGGCACTGCCAGGGATCCAGGGGCAGCCACAGTTTCTCTGGGCACCCTGTGCCAGGGCCTCCCCACCCTCACAGGGAACAATTCCTTGCCGATATCTAGCCCTAATATCCTAATATCTATCCTGATACCTAACATCCTAATTGCTGATACCTGGGATGGGCACTTTGCCTATTTATTGCTGCCCTGTTCCATCCAGACTGTTCCTGCCTTTTGTCCTTGGTTAAAATCCTTGGAATCCTTCTCACCCCAGGTACCCCGGGCATCCCTGAAATTGCCTGTGGGAGTGGGGAGAGGATGAGGGGGCTCCCGTAATTGGGACGATTCCTGTCTCAGTCCATCTCCTGCGATGTTTATGCTTCTCTTCTTTGTCTCGGGTGTTCAGAGCTGGCTGATCGACACAGTATTTATGACTTGTTTGTACAATAATTGCTGCTTAAGATAAATGATTCATAAGGTCCTAGCATCGTCTTGGAAATGGTGTAAACAGGGAGAGCAGCTGGAGGACAGCAGTGGGATGCTAATGAGGGACCACCATGGCGAAGTAAATGCAAAAAGGGTGGGGAGGAGGGGGATTAATGCAGCCCCTGCTGCTGAAGAGCACCGAGTGCTCACCTGCAGCACAGGGCAGAGCCCAGGCTGCCCGTGCCCCACCCCTGAAACAAGGTCTGCAAGAGTCACTTGGAACCATGAGGGCAGGAAGGATCCGAGCACCAGAGCCAGGAGCCAGCGTGGATGGCTCTGAGGTGGCAGGAATGAGCAAGGACACAGAGGGGACAGGGCTGGACAGCCAGCCCCGGGACCCAGGAGGCAGGTGGGACTTGCAACACCTGGCATGGGGATCAAAGACCCCCAGCCCAGCTGAGCCCCTGGGGCAGGTGAGGAGCAGGCTGCTGCTGAGGTCGCCTGCTCACCGGCTCTGCTCCAGCCACTCTGCCTGGCTGTCACCAGCTGTAGCTCCAGGTGTAACACCTGCACTGACAGGACACAACAGGTGGGGTGGAGGGGCAAAGAGTAGGGACAGCCCTGCTTCCAGGTGCCCAGAAGGGACCTTGGGGAGTGGGAATTGTTGCTCCACACACCGGCATGGGAAATTCGGGATGTCTCCTACTAAGAGCGTGAGTCATGGGGGATGCTGGGTGGGAACCCTACTCCAGCCCTGGGACCAGTCTGAGGACAGGTTACAGGAACAGCCTTCTGGGGTCATGGTCCTTTGACAAGGAGGCAAGAGCCACTCACATCTGACCTGCCTCTGCCTCACTGCTCGCCCCTGGGTGCCCAGGGAGTGTGGGCACTCAGGAGAGGCCTCCAAAAACGTTCTTCTGAGCCACACTTGGAAGAGACCAGCTCCAGGGCAGCACCTGGAAACAGCTTTGAAGAAGGTTTACATGTGCTGAACATCCCCCGTGACCACCCTCAGCTCTGACACAGGGATCACCCCATGGAAGGCAAAGGGCTCCCCGTGCCCACTGCTCTCTGGGCACCATTCATTAATAACACAGAGGCTGCAGGGCAGGTGTGGTATTATTCAGCCTCTCCTTGAAATGGAAAGAGCTGAGGCTGCTCACTCTCTGATCCCATAAGAACAAGAGCAGAAGTACATGCCTTTACTTCCTGCACAACAGCTTCAGCAGGCTGAAGCAGCCAAGGGCAGTGCTGTCGGTGCCCATCCCTCAGCTGCTGGGTGCTGCTGGAAAGGCAGTGTGCTCTCGGTGCTGCAGTGGCTGTTAAAGGCACATTGCTGTTGAAGAGCAGAAGTTATCATTTGGGATCACCCGGGCAGAAGTGGGGCAGAGGGATGAAAATGTCAGTGTGGGGCGCTTCCAGTGTCTCTGACTCTGTGGGGTCACTATGGAAGGGTCTCTGTAGGGTGTGAGCAGAGTGCAGCATCCAAACACAGCCAGAAACGCCCTCAGTGCTCACCCCCTCCAGGCTAATCAGTGGCTGCATAAATAAACACACGTAGGAGGAAGATGCACTGCGAATAACAAGCTCCCTGCGACAGCCAGGTCAGCGACACAGGACAGCAAACCTCTCCTGCTGCAGCACAGGACCTTTCCTACCTCGTGCTTCCCGAGTGGTGTGAAGGTGTGGTGCCCCAAAAGGAGGATCACACACCACTGCAATGCCTCCAGAACTTCTCCAGTCCCCAAACCTCAGTGCTGTGGCACTTTGCAGAGCAGCTGGGACCTCCTCGCTGCCCAGAGAAGCCCTTGAGAGTAGCTGGGACACGGCCAGGGCAGACGGTGATGGTGACAGGGCCAGCCCTGGGCTGCTGCAGGCTGCCATCCTGGGCCAGAGTGCAGGCAGAGGTGAGAAGCCAGGGTACGTTTTGATTGCCAAGGAGATCTTGCAAACCAGACCAGGGGCTGGAGCTTGGGTGCAATGCAAGAGCTGAAGTCAAGCTCTTTCAGACTGGTTCCCATTTTTAAGGGCTCACACTCTCAAGCAAACCTGTGATGTTCAGTGGTTATGTGTGAGCTCCAGGGCTGAGGAGAGAGGTGAAATGTGGAGCTGTGCTCCTGAACTGCCCTGGGACCAGAGCTGGGATGGGCTGAGGCAAAGGAGTTTGGTTCCAGGGTGCTCTGCCCTGTGCCCAGCTGAACATGCAGGATTCCAAGAACATCCAGGTCACGAGTGACAGGACAAGGGCAAACGGCCTCAAGTTGCACCAGGGGAGGTTTAGGCAGGATACTGGGAAAATTTCTTCACTGAAAGGTTGGTCAGGTATTGGCACGGGCTGCCCAGGGCAGTGGTGGAGTCAGTCTCTGGAAGTGTTCCAAAACCATGTGGATGGGGCACTGGGGGACATGGCTTAGTGGGGAACATGGCAGTGTTGGGGGAATGGTTGGAGTTGATGATCTTAGTGGGCTTTTCCAACTTCAGCAGTTCCATCGTCCTGTGAACAAAATTGCTCCCTGCAGGCTGCATCCCCCTGCCACCACCAGCTCTCTGTGCCACCAGACCGAGTGCTAGGGGGGGCAAGAGGTGGCAGCAGCTCTCAGCAGTGCCAGCATCCCTGTGGGAAGGCCGGACATCCCAGTCCAGGCTCTCTCAGCACCCTCCAGCCTGAAGCAAAGCCGCTGTTAGGGGACACACTGCTGGGGGCTCCTGGTGCAGGCAGGCACCGAGGCAGTGCCATGCCCCTATGCCTTTTGAAGGGCTGGAGCTGGTGCTGAGCTAGAGGAATATCCATTATCCCAAGGCAGCACTGGCCTGCAAATCCAGGACTTAGCTGAGCTTCCAGGGAACCAGAGATCCCAGCCAGCCACCATGATTTAGCCTGAGGAGAAGGGACTAAGCATCATGCCTAGTGCTGGCTCTGCTGAACCCTAGGAGCTGTGGGACAAATGAAGAAAATGACAGACTAGAGGGAAATTAATAGAGCAGAAAATTTGAAATGATGTGGAAATAATTCCCCCAGCTTAAGGAGAGCTCCTTGTATGTTTAATTTCAGAATGCAACTGTTTTCGTGTTGCTAAATTACAGTATCAAAGCGAGGGGCCCTGCCTGGAGCTGATGGGACATGGGGACATTCCTGTGCCTGTGGCGAGCTCTCCCACCTGGAGCAAAGTAAGGGCTGGGGTGACCTATGTTTGCCATAGGGTAGGGGGCAAGGGGCTGTCGTGGCTGTTTGGGAGAAGCCCAAGTGCTGCTTGTCACCTCCATGAAGATTTGTCCCGTTAACCTTTCGTCCCTAATTTGGGGCTGCCAGAAGCAGCTGAGGGGGAGG
>VZRQ01005484.1:224892-234976 GCA_013397975.1 Machaerirhynchus nigripectus | reverse complement strand
GGAGGCAAGGGGGCGGGGGGGCTGGGAGGTGCCTACTGAGCCTGCTCCCCCTCCGTGTGGGGGTTTCTGCCCACTCTGCTGTGCACAGCCAGGACTGGGAGCTGGAGGAGCCGAGAGGGATGGAGGGAGCTGCCGCAGTGGGAGGGGAGGAGAGGGACACTCCTGTTTCTTGGAAGCCTCCTGAATCCACACGTTGTGGGGGTCTGGCCCCAGCTGAGAGGATGCTGCAACGCCCTGATCTGCAAAGTTCTCCCACCTCCTGCAGCCACCTGCAGGCTCCGTCCTGGGTGTTGAGCCAAAGAGCAGGGAGAGCACTGAGGACCCAGCTGCCTCTGCCAGGACCTGGAGGACTGGAATCAAACTCTCCCTGGGCACATTCCCAGCCTGGGGGTATGAGGTCCCTTGGGCAGGGGCCACAGAAAGCAGAGGCTGCAACGACCCGGTGAGAAAACAGATCCATGACAACGGTGCTCCCTGCACACCAGCCCAGCCCGGGGATCCCCTGCCCAGGCTTGGTGGCAGCCGTGGGCTCACACTGCCAGTGAGTGCCAGGGGAAGGGGCCATAGGGAAGATGCTCTCTCAAATGCTGGAAATCTATTGGGAAGTCCCCGAGGAGCCTCAAGGAGTGAGGAATCAGCTTCTTTCCTGACAAAAGAAGTTTTCAAGGTGTCCTTTAGGCTTCAGAGCGCAGAGTGAGATTGATCTGTGCTCAGCCCCCCAGAGAAAATCACCAGTCTGGATTTTCTCTTTCCTTACACACAAATGGGCAGGAGCTGCCCACATGTCCCTGCCGGTGGAGCCGGGAGCAGGCAGCCCCAGGAAGCAGGAGAAAGGAGAGAGTCAGGGCATCAGAGCCACATCCACCTCTGCCTCCCCTCTCTCTGCAGCAAACACAGCTGGCTACAGACTCCTGGCATGCAGAGTGTGAGGGGCATGGGCAGGGAGGGACAGAGCCCTGGGATGTGGGCAGAGGAGCAGGTGTGTCCCACCTGGAGACATGGCCCCTAATTTCCCCCGGCAGAGTGCTGGGGAAAAGGGACAGCAGCTTTTTTTGCTGCTGAAACCCTGCAGCCCTGCCCTGTGCATGCTCCAGTGCAGCCCCCACCGTGCGTGCAGGACCCGCAGACCTGCAGCCCTGATGGGACACTCCCAGGCGGCACACTGGGGTGGCAGCTGCTCTGCCCCACAGTACCAGGCACCAGGCATCTGCAGAGAAAACCTTCATCTGTCCCAGCGGTGGTGCAAAGTGCCCTGACACACACGGGCAGTGCTGGAAGGACCAACCCGAGTGGTCTCTGTCCTCTGGCTGCTGAGTTGGAGCGCTCCAGATACCCTTTCTCATCAAGCTGAGTGGAGGTTTCAGCCTTCCTGGGAAATACCCGGGCTTCTCAAGGCTGCATCCACAGCCCAGTTCATCCCTGCCTGCTCTAGTTTCCTCCTGCTCAGTGCTGCGTACTCCCCCAGCACAGGGAGCTTGGTGCAAGCTGCAGAAATTCCACTTTTATTACAGCAGGTGGAGTCTGAACCCTGACGGCTGGGAGGAGAGAGGAGGGGACAGGTCAGGACAGGACAGGACAGAACAGGACAGGACAGGAGCCATCCTCTGCAGCCACAGCCTGTGTGTGGCTTGCCAGACATCCCCCCTGACCACAGCAGGGCACAGAGGGAGTGTCCTGCATGTCCCCAGGGTGAACATCTCTGCTCTGATAGCCTGGACAGGGGCAACCAGAGATCCCCCCCCGGTCACCCACTTGCACACACCAGCTGTTTACCCTTTGGTACACAAACCTCAGCCACATGGGGTGGTGCCTCCCCTCTGGCTGGAACATTCCCTGTTCCAAACCCCTGGATTTCCTACCTGGATGGAACCTCTGGGGCATCTCCTGTGCTTGGGTGGTGGCTGCTGGCATTCCCTCACCTGTGTGCCTGCTGTCCTTCACTTGCAGCACTTGTAGCATGGAGAGGTGGCCCCCTGGCAGAGTCACTCACTCTGTCCCCAGGGGGGCCTGTCTCTCTTCCCTGAAATTCTGAGCCCCAAACCGACCTTGCTGGGGTGCCCTGGCTGAGTGTGGTGCATGGCCAAGACATGCAGATGAACTGCACCACAAATGCGTCGAGGAAAAAACCCACGGTGAGCCCTCTCTGCATGTAAAGGGCCCCAAACTGAAGTGCAGGAGATGGAGAAACAGTCCAGGATTAAGGAACACCTGGAGGTGTTATCACCACCCTATGACAGAGCCTTGTCACCCCCGAGGCCAGGTCTGGCAGAATGGGGTGAGGGACCTCGAGGAGCCGAAGCTTCCAGGGCAGGACCACTGTGCCCAACGGATCGTGGCCCAGAGCAATGCCAGCCACTGTCAGCTGGAACTGCAGGAAGACAGACAGACCCTAAAGCCTGCCCACAAGATTTAAGAGTGACAAATTCAAACTGAAAAATAATCTCTGCACCATAGTGGTGAGGCAGGATTGCTGTGGCTGGGACGGTCTTGAGCGTGTCCAGAGGAAGGCAACAAGGCTGGTGAGGGGCTTGGAACACAAGCCCTGTGAAGAACGTCTGAGGGAGCTGGGGTTGTTTAGCCTGGAGAAAAGGAGACTTAGAGGTGACCTCATCACTCCCTACAACTCCCTGAAAGGTGGTTGTAGTGAGGTGGGGGTTGGTCTCTTTCTCTGGGCAGCAACTGACAGAACAAGAGGACACAGTCTCAAGCTGCACCAAGGGAAATATAGATTGGATATTAGGAAAAGGTTTTTTACAGAAAGAGTCATAAAATATTGGAATGGTCTACCCAGGGAGGTGGTGGAGTCACCATCCCTGGACATGTTTAAAAAGAGATTGGATGTAGTGCTCAGTGCTGTGTTTTAGTTTAGTTGAGGTGTTGGGGCATGGGTTGGACTCGATGACCTTGAAGGTCTCTTCCAACCTGGCGATTCTGTGATTCTGTGATTCTATCTTCTCCCAGCAGTGATTCCAGCCCGGTAGATGCTGCAGAGGGAAAGCCATGAAGGCTTCAAGAGCGGCCAGGGCAGTGAGGGGTGAGAGGAAGAGTGATGAACCGGCTCTGCCGCCGTTCCCTGCCCGGCACAGCCCCTCCCGCTGCCCGAGCAGCGCCCGCCGGCCGCGGGATGCTGCCTGGGAGGAGGACGAACCCCGGGAGACGCGGGGCGAGCGCGCGTGTGTGTGCGCGCCCGAGAAGCCCCTGGCCGCTCGCTGTGTTGTGGCAGCAATAGCGTGTAAAGCGCTGTGTGTGCGAGAGGAATCGCGTGTCAAGTGCTCCCCAGGGCCGCGGGATCGCTGCCGCCGCCGCAGCTCCCCGCCCGCCCCGAGCGGGGCCGGCAGAGCGGCGGAAAGGGGCTGCGAGCGGATCCCCGCGGGCAGCCCGCCCGCCGGGCACAGCCCCGGGCACAGCCACGCTCCCCCGAGCTGGTGACAAGCTCCCAAAACCCGCCCCGCCAAGCCAGGGGAGGCAGCGGGAGCTGGGGGTAAGAAGTGGGTCAGTGCTTTTTAAGCTGCTCATCTCAGCTCTCATCCTGTCGTGACTCCCATTTATTCCGGCGGACTGGCTTGGACCCGTGGCGTGTTGGAGGTCACTCCTGCTCCAGCACATCGCCTCCCCTCAGAGTGTGGGCAGGGGGTCATGGAGACCGCTGTGCCCTTGGCCGAGGGCATGGAGAGCTGGGGGACCCGATCCCCCCACGTCAAATGTGCCACTGCCACATCTTGAGCTGCGCCCAGTGGTCACAGCACGTGTAGGCAGACAGGAAAATCATCCCTGGAGCCAGGTGACAGTCTCTGCATGGCACCTCTGGAAGGTCAACGAGTCAACCTGTAAGAAAGGCCAGAGCTTTTCCCAGAGCAAAGCAAACCTGGAGAGGATGGACTGGATTGTTCCAGCAGGGAAAGAGCAAAATCACACAGTCCGAGGGGCTTGTGGTTCTGGGGCTGTCATGAACAAGATTCAGCCAAGGATTTTTGTTGGAAGGGCTCCCTGGAGATCCACAGTCCAGCCCCCAGCTCCAAGCACGGCTACTTCAAAACTGGATCAACATTGCCTTTGAGCTGAAAATCTTCACCAGTGCAGATCATTTGGCCCCCACCAGCACCGCCTTGGAAATTTTACACATGCACACAAATTAACAGCACAGGTGCCATTCAGGGGGTCAAAAGGCAGAGGAAAGTTTTCACCTGCAAAGTTACCCATCCCTTTTCAGAGACTCGAGCATTTACATTTGTGCAAAGCTCTGGTGCCTCGGATGCCTCCTGCAGCTGGTTGTTTGGGAGGAAGACAACCAAGATCCTGCCGAGCATGAGCCACGTTCTCACGTGTGTGGATGGAGTTAGGGAGGAAGGGCTGCTCCTGCACGAGGAAAGCTGAGGCCAGTTGGGATGCACAGAGCTTCAAAACTGAAGGTCCACATCAGCTCCAAGGTTACCCTGGGAAAGCACAGGGACAGAGGGAGGCACAGGAGCACTGTGGTCTCTGCTGTGTCCCCTTCTCTCAGCCCCTCAGAGCAGCTCTGGGAAGCTGTTAGCACTCACGTTGTCCCAGATAAGTGAAAATTTGAACAGGAGGAACGTCCTTGCTAGGTACAATTAGCTGCCTGAAATAGCCCAGTGGAAATCTCCAGGGCCAGGCCTGGTCATTAGGAAAATCATCAGGATCTTGCTGAAGAGAGAGCATGTCTGGGAGCCAACCCCGTGTCCCTGGAGCAGAGCAGGAGCTGTGTCCTCGGTGCGCGAGGTCTCTGGCTGCACACCTCCTCTGGAACTGCATCCTCCACACCAGGCAGGGTCCAACACCTCTTCCCCAGCAGTGCTGCTCCAGGTCCGACCATGCCCAGTCCCACCTCGTGGTGAAAGCCCCTCTGCATTTGGCGTGGGAATGAGCCCTGGGAATGCCAGCTGAGGGAGAGGGGGGCAGGCAGGTGCCAGCTCACTCCAGAGCTGCAGGAGCTGGCGGAGGACAGCGGTGGCAGGGCCAGGGGCAGGGGCAGGAGGGAGGAGAGGCCGGCTGGGTGCAGCAGCAGCAGCAGCAGCAGCAGCAGCAGCAGCAGCGGGTGGTTAATCAGCCGGCTGCTTCCGTGACTGAGCTCCGAGCTCACAGCAAGGAGCTCCGGAGAGGAAAAAGCCTCTCACTCATGAAAGAAACATCAGGGCTAATCGGATCCGGGTCCAGCCCGGCAGCACGCGACAGGCCACGGCGCCTCATTCATATTTCATGCTTTGCTCCACTTTGGCAACTTAAAGGCAGGTGCAAAAGGTAGGGGAGCCCTGCCTGGCATGGGGAGAGCCCCAGGACCGTGAGGAATGGCCAGGGGAGAGGGGAGCCAAGGGCTGAACCACACGTGGGCTGGGGCTGTGGGAGGGACTTGCCAGCGAGTCAGCGATGTCCCAGGTAAGCTCGAGTCAGTGCTCACCAGTTTCAGGTTCTGGCCTCTGCAGGTCAGCAAAGCAAGTGGATTGCATGGGAGTCTGTGGCTGCTGAAGGCTTTTTCTGGCCCCTGGATTTGGGCAGTGGCTCCTCAGTGCTGCTAGAGGTGGGTGAGAGCCCAGAGAAGTCCAAGCCGATCATGGCTAACAAGGTGAGGAGAAGGCAGCACTATGACAGAAGGCAGACAGTGACTGAGGCCTGTTTGCCCCCAAAAGCATCTCTTTAGGGGCTTTACCCTCGTCTGGAAGAGGCTGCGTGGGACCCTGCTGATGTGAGGTGGGGTGTGGGGCACAGATCCCATCAGCAGGCACAGGGACACTGCTGGGGCTGGAGAGGCAGGCTGCAGGCAGGACCCTCAGCCCATGGCAGGAGCTAAAAGGTTCCAGGGGTAGTGGCTGAAAAGGTGATTGAACCCTGCAGGTCTCCCACAGGTCTGGGGTATAAGGCAGCATCCCACAGTGCGACCTGTGCACAGGGAGAGGGCTGGAACTGAGGACCAACAACCCCACACGAAGCCTACAGCAGCAAGGGGCTCACTTGAGGGCAAACCCAACCTCCTGGAGGTGACCCAGGGCAGGGTGTACCTGTGCTGGCCCCTGGAGCTGCGTGTTTGCATCCCCAGCTCTGCCCCAAGGGAAGACACAGAAACCACAACAGGGAAAAGAAGGATTTGGGGCAAACAAACAAAAATACCAGCAATTTCCTGCATGGCCTCTCTAGATGGAGCCTTCCCTGCCTTCTCCTCCCATCGAGTGTAGACTCAGGACGTGTCTGCTGCATCTGCTCTCATGTCCCACGCCTGAGCTTCCAAAGCCCACACAGAAACACAGGCGCAGTGAGAGGCAGCCACAGCCAAGATCTGTGGGCAGGCAGCACAGGTGCCTCCCACGGACACTGAACGTTCTTTAAAAACTGTGAATGTCACCCCGGCTGTAATGCTGGCCCTTGAAAACCTGTCCCAGGTGCCAACCCTGTGTACCACACATGGTGTGTGAGGTTGATCCCTTTCCACTGCTCTAAAACTCCACAGTGGCCCCCCAAGCCCCCAACACCCCTTACAAAGCTCTGGGATGTAGAGAGGCTTGAAAAGTAAGTGTGGATGTAGACATGGTAGTGGAGGTGAATATAGACATGGTAGTGGACCTGGAAAACTGAGAAGAAATGATGCAGGACTGGAAAGAAGCAGCTGGTGCAGACCCTCTTGTCTTCCCAAGACTGTTTCAGCAGGCTGGTGGAGAACTGGGCCTGGTGCAGCTCATCCTTGTGTTGCTTCTTTTCACCCCAACAGCTTGTTCTTCAGCACCAGCCCTCCCCATCGAATCACAGAACCAAAGGAAAGTTTAGGTTGGAAGAGACCTTAAATCTTGTTCCATTCCACCCCCTGCCATGGGCAGGGGCACCTTCCACTGTCCCAGGCTGCTCCAAGCCCTGTCCAGCCTGGCCTTGGACACTGCCAGGGATCCAGGGGCAGCCACAGCTTCTCTGGGCACCCTGTGTCAGGGCCTCCCCACCCTCACAGGGAACAATTCCTTCCCAATATCCCATTTAAACCTAGTCTCTTTCAAGTTGAAGCTATTCCCCTTTGTCCTGTCACTCTCTGCCCATGAAAAAAGCTAATATCCCTCTTTTTTTGTAAGCCACCTTTAAGTACTGGGAGGCCACAAGGAGATGTCCCAGTGACAGGCTGTGAGAATAAAGCTTTTGTCAGGCTGCTCTGGAGCCCTGGGACGGAACAGGAGCAGCAGCCTGTGGGTGCTCAGCAAGGGCAGGGCAGGCAGGGTTCGAGGGTAGGATCAGCCCCTGCTCCAAAGCAGTCACGTCAGGTCTTTGCCGCTGAAAGAAGGATGTGTGGAAGCTGAGGATGAGGTTTTGTCGGTGGTGGGGAGAGGCTCAGGCTGAAGGCACAGCTTAGCAGGGGCAGGGAGCTGGCGGCTGTCAGTGCTGGAGGGCTCGTCAGAGCTCCCCGAACTCCCAGCAGCGCACCCCGGGCATTGCTCAGCCCAGCCACGTCTGTCTGTCCATCCTGGCCTCCCAGAGGTGGGCATCTCTGACAGGCTCTCTGCAGAGAGAAAACAAAACCCACCTCCCCCCAGCCCAGGCCCCCTCCTGAATACATGTGCGGGGAATTTCAAATGTGCTGCAGCTCTGCTTTTCCCCGGAAGGAGCTCTGTGCTCTCATCCCCTTGCAGGCAATGGATTGTCCCTGTCACAGCTGTCCTCCTTGGGCACTGCCCTGCTCAGAGGGCACTCTCAGAGAGGTGAAACGGGACTCAGAATCTGACACTGGGAGAGATCCTGCCATGGGCAGGGACACTTTCACTTACCCCAGGGTGATCCAAGCCCTGTCCAACCCGGCCTTGGGCACTGCCAGGGATCCAGGGGCAGCCACAGCTGCTCTGGGCACCCTGTGCCAGGGCCTCCCCAGTCTCACAGGGGAGAATTTCTTCCCAATACCTAGTCCTAATATCCTATTATCTATCACAGTATCTAACATCCTAATTCCTAATACCTGGGATGGACCCTGCCCTCTTTCATTTTAAAATCATTCCCCCCTTTTCCTATCACTACAGGAGTATCATGGAATCCCTGGCCACCCTAGGTGTTCCCCCACCCTGCCCACTGCCCTCAGTGGGCTGTGAGGAAGCTGAAGCAGAGGAGCTGGGAGGCTTTCAGGAAGCAGCTGAACACAGGGTTAGGAGAGCAGGGGCACGGGAAGGGCGTGGAAACCAGAGCAGGTGAGCTGTGAGCTGCCGCTTTCTTCCAGGGCGGCACCTCCAGGCTCACTGCGAGCTGGAAGCAAAGCTCTGCCCGCAGGGAGCCGTCCCAGGTCCCTGCTCCGTGCCTTCCCCGGGCCATGAGCAGACACAAGCTGAGGCTGCCACCGTCTTGTGTGCGGGGGCACTGCTGCCTCAGCGCTGTCAGCTGTGTGGTAACATCTGAGTGCTTTATGCGCAGCATTTATCGACGAGTTCTGCTGCTTGGAGATGTTTCACCGCCTGGAAATCCCACAGGATGGAGCAGGGCTGGTGGAAGGGACCTCGAGGTTCTCCTGTCCAGCACCGTGTTTAGGGTGTCGCTGTCGCTTGTCACAGCTCAGGTTGTCCTGCAGCACTGTGTGTCCCACCCAGGGATGGGGCATGTCCTGGCTGAGCACGGCTGGAGTCCTGCCAGCCTCTCCTGACTGCAGACCCTTCTGCTGCCCCTCCAGTGCCAGCCCCAGCTCCCGGGGCTCTCTGAGCAGGCAGTGCCAGCCCGCTGCAAGCACAGGCGTGTGCTGACGCCGTCAGACGCAGGGTAGGCAAAGGACCTGGGGCATGGAGGGGCGAGGGCTGAGCTTCTGGCTCAGAAAGGAGCAGGACTCAGAGAGCACTAGGAAACAGAGGCAGGAACAGCACTGAGGAGACTCACACCTGCCCTCAGGCCAGATGTCCCTTATCCCCACAAAGCCTGAGAGGGGCTGTGCTGGGAGCGACAGACCAGGTCTGTGCCTGTTCCCTGAAGGACCAGAGCATTGATGAATGAACTGAAAGAAATGAAACTGAAATTAACTCAAAGAAATGAACTGAAATGAAAGGGCCTGGAAAACCAAGGATTCAGGGAGGAAGGTCAGGTATTGATAGGAGCAAGGGGTGGGGTTTTTTTTGCATGGTGAGAACATGCACAGAAATGTGCCCATGGCCAGAGAAGGGGCCACACACCAGCAAATCACATCCTGTTTTCATCTCTCTGAGCAGAGAAGCCAAAGATTTCCCTAGAGCTTTTGTTTCCTCTGCAAAGCCTGTGCTCAGTAAACCTTTGCCTCTAGTTATGGAAAGATCTTTTCCACACCAGGCACAGCTTGCCCTGGACTCTTATCTCAGCTACTGCCCCACTCAGGCCTACCTCAACTTCCCTGTGCTCCTTAGCTCCCGTTCCTCCTCCTGCCTCAGCCACATCCTGCTTCACCCAAATCTGTCCCAGCCACCTTCCTTTTCCCACCACCCATCCCTCCATCTCTCCTGAAGAACTCCACTCCCTGAGCAAGGTGCTCCTGTGCAATGTTTGCACCTCTCAGTGATGGAACTGCAGTGATGGAGCAGGTGGACTTGTGTCTCTTCTGAAGTATCTGGAGTCAAGGAGGCTGCTGCTCTGCTCCCGGGACCCTGCAGAGCCCAGAGATTTCCAGGTCCCCTGGTTCACCCCTCCTCACACCCCAGCAGTGTCACATCAAAGCGCACAGCCTTTTGTTTTGGCTCTGTTTGAAGTTTGCTGCTTATTTTTGGTATGCACGCAGTGGTGTTTGGCTCCTGCTTGTTCCCAGAATAAATGCTCATTGCATTGCTCTTAAATGATTGGAGACCTCCAATTTTAATCTTTTATTCATAATCTTCTTCCAGCTCAGACACAGAAAAAACATGTAAATTCAAAACCTGCGAGAATTGAAAATTTCATAAGTGCTGCTGACCCTTCGCTGGCAGCTCCGAATGTGAGAGAAATAAAGGAATTGTAATGAGGAACCTCATCTTTTGATAACAGGTTTAGAGGACCCGGGCGTTAAATGGGGTTTCACACATTCCTGCTGTGTGTCCCTGAGAGGTGGTCAGTCCTGCTGGGCAGGGAGAGCAATCCCGCTGCTCCTGCCTCTCTGTCATCACCTGCTTCTCCATCCCCTCCT
>VZRQ01005484.1:167210-224400 GCA_013397975.1 Machaerirhynchus nigripectus | reverse complement strand
CCTCTCCATCCCCTCCTGCCTCTCCATCCCCTCCTGCCTCTCCATCCCATCACCTCGGCACTGAGGTGTGAGCTCACCTAGTGAGCACCTGGTGACTTTGGGACATGCCCTGCCCATGTTGCCTCACCCACTGGTCCCCAAGCTCATGTCCCATTGGCATCATGTCCCATTGTCTCGTGTCACCAAAGCACATCCACCCAAACTGTCTCTGTCCTCCGTGTCCCCTCAGCTCCTGTCCAGGCACAAAGGCCACTGCTCACCGTGGCCTGCACCACATCCCTCACCTCTCCTTCTTAGAATAATGGAATCACAGAATCATGGAAGATCCTCAGTTGGGAGGGACCCAGAAAGATCATCCAGTTCAACTCCTGGCCCTGCCCAGGACACCCCAACAATCCCACCCTCTGCCTTGAAGGCGTTGTCCAAACGCTCCTGGAGCTCTGGCAGCCTCGGGGCCATGCCCATTCCCTGGGGAGCCTGGGCAGTGCCTGACCATCCTCCGGGGGAAGAACCTTTCCCTGATATCCATCCTGAACCTCCCCAGGCACATCTTCTGCCATTCCTTTGGGTCCTTGATTCACCCATCCTCTGCACCGTTGTGTGCTTGGGAAGGGATGTTACCTGTTGTTACCTGCTCAGTGCCACCCTTGGCCCCTCCATCCCACTGTCTGCTCCCTGCAAGGACCACTTTTTAGGACAGCTTTGTGAGAGGAGGTTTGGAAGGCAGGGAGGAAATGAGACACATGATGAGTAATAAGAAGTCTTTAGGAGTAAAAGACTCTGGGGTCAGGCAGACACCAGTGAGTGCTGGGGACAATTTCACCTTCTTTCAGCATTAGCAAAATGAAAATAACTTGTCATGGCTGGGATTCAAAATCAACAAGTTCCAAAGCCTTTGCCCTTTTCACAAGTTTCCCATGTGGTGTGCAACCTCTCAGTTCTTTTAACACAATGAACAAATTCTTGCTTTTTTTTTTCCTTCCTGTAATAAGCAGGATGGTGTGTTGGGAAATAGTCCCAGCTCTGCATCCAGAAACCTTTCTGGCACTTGCAGATTGTCTAAAATTCTATTCTGGAAGGACTGTCATAAGCAGGAGATGTGCACTGGGATTTCCCAAAACACAACTGCCAGAAGTTTTCACCCAGGAAATTTAAAAGGCTTTGTTGTTTGACTGGATATTGGGGATTTTTGACAGCCCGTTCGAAGAGACTGCTGTATGAGGGCCCAACAAACTGCTGAGGGGGCAGAGATGAGGATCCTGCTCACATGCACAGCAAACCCTCCCACCCCAGGTCGCGGGGCTGGGACATAGGTCCCAGAGGAGCTGGGCTCTCGGGCTGTCCCCTGGCACTCCCCTCTGAATGGGATGCTTCAGGGTGCACCCCATGGCCCGGTGGGGCTGCCCGGGATGCACACCATGGGACTGGAGGTTCAGTCAGGCTGCTTAGTCCAGGTTTACACCCAAAGGAGAGAGGAAGTCCCCTTTGCAGGCAGGGGATGAAGTGCCATTGCCCTCTTCCTTTTCCCTGTCACAGCAGGTGGCTGCTCCGAGGGAGCCCTCCTAATGTGAGATGTGCCTCTCTGCTCTGAGTCCTGCCCCGTCTTCCCAGCCCTGAGCAGAAGTCAGGGTAGCTGCAGGCCTGGCTCATCTCTCCCACAGCCCGGCTTGCTAGAGGTGGGGAGACACTGGGCTGGTGGCAGAGCAGGCACTTCTGTCATCCTGGGATTTTATCACAATCCTTGATGCTGGTTTCCAAGACGTGACCCACGGGACGCTTCAAAACCCATGCAGGATTTCACCCGTAATCCTTCCAAGAGTTAAAGCAGCAGCTGGGGCTGATATTTCTATCTTACATCAGATTATCCTGAGTAGTTTACTTGGACATGATGCTAAACAAGTGTGCTAAAAGCAGGGAGAGAAGGTGGTTTGGGAATACAGCCTTCCTTGGCAGACTGAGCTGGTATGTGATCAGACAGGAATCGTATCAGGAGATCCGGAGCCGAGCTCACCATCTGTTCCCGCCAGCCCCGGAATGCATCTGACCCCTGCAAACCTGCGCAGGGCTGGCACCGACAGGGTGCGGGGGGGGAGCCAAGGCTCCACGCAGGGCTCTGCAGGTGCTCCGCAGGTCCAGACTGCCACCTCCAGGCACACAGAGCTCGCGGAGCCTCCCTTCCTAATGGCACAGCCAAACCGGGCCCGGGCAGCTGCAAAGGAAATGCTTCCGAGATGAGTTACTGGAAGCCTGGGGTAATGCTGGGTGTGAGTAGAGAAGGAAAGATGTTTTACCGGGGAAAGACCAGCTGCCAGTGATGCAAGAAGGGATGAAGTTCTCTTGGGGGACATTTGAGAAGGTGTGAAAATCCTGAGGGCTGTTTTGGTACAGGGAGGGGTTTATCTGCTGGTGTACATGAACCAGGGTGTCCATCACCTCTCCTTGCATGGAAGACTTTGCCTCTTGACCAGCCCCTTCCCCAGGATCCTCTTCCCAAGGGGTTTCCTGCTGAGCCAGCTCCTCCCTCAGCCATCGGGATCCCTGGGTGCCAGCCCTGGCCCCAGCCTGGCCAGATGGGAGTGCAGCAGGTCTGCAAACATGGCTCTGTGTCCTGGAGAAGTGTCCCCAGTGATGGGCCTCTGCCAGGACTGCAATTCCATGGCAGTTTCTTTAAAAATGACACAACTGTGCCTCATCTTCCCGAGGCTGTGAGCAGGGTGATGCCCGGGCTGTGGTGCTCACAGGCTTTGACAAAGTGATGCTGTAGTGGCCGTGGGCTCCTCCCCACACAAAGCCATGCACTCCAGCCTGGCTGAGTGCCCCTGCCCCTGCCCCTGCCTCGGGAAGGAGCCAGGCACCAGCATCACCCATCCTTCCAAATGTTTGGGTCTGAGAAACATAAGAAAACCTTGTACGTTTTGCACAGTGTGGGCACTGGCTTTATTAAAAACTGAGATAAAATAGTGGAGTGTGTGTCCTCAGAGAACAGTGGCGGGTCCCAGCATGCCCAGGCTGTCCCACTGTGCACAGTGCCAGCTCTGGGCCATGAGCGTGGCGTGATGTGGTGGCTGTCCCTGTCTGCATGGTGTGACGTGGGTCTGAGCAGAACCTGCACAGGCGTGTGCCCTGCACAGGCACCTGGAGGGGCAGGATGAGGTGACCTTCAGAGATTTCCTTTTAACCACATTTGTACAGGAATGGCTTGGGTTGGAAGGGACCTTAAAGCTCATCTTGTTCCTCGCCCCCTGCCACAGGCAGGGACATCTTCCACTAGCCCAGGGTGCTCCAAGCGCTGTCCAGCCTGGCCTCGGACACTGCCAGGGATCCAGGGGCAGCCACAGCTTCTCTTGGTAAAGGAGAAAGGTCTGGGAGAGAGCCAGGGTTGTAGGGATGGGAAATGCAAATACAGAAATGGGGTAGGCGAAGGGGAATGCAGAGCACAGGGCTTGTAAGCTCAACCCTCGGCACAGGGGACACCGAGCAGGAGCAGCTTGTCCAGCCCGTGCTCCCAGAAAGGGGCACTGGGGAGAGCGGTGTGAGGGGGGAGCATGGGGCAGGAGGCTGTGGATGGGCTGGCAGGATAACCTGGGTGGGGTAACACGGAGCCCCGGGCAGCCGGGCTGGCCCTTCCTCACCTGAGCAGGGCTGGGGCAGTGAACGGTCACCTCCGTCCCTGAGGCGTGGCAGAGGTGGGGAGCGTGCGAGCAGGCAGTGACGGGTTTAGAGCCTACCCCACACTGTGCTGCGGGGCTTTTGTAGGGCATTTCCTGAACATGGTGCTCTCTTTGTCCTGCAACTCATTTGCTGGTAAATCCTTCACTGAAGGGCAGCTGGAACACTGCTGAACACCCACAGGAAGAGTTTCGCAAGCCCACCTACAACATACTTCAGCTCAGACTTTGGGAGATGAGGGCTGAGGTTTTACTGGTTTGGCTTTTTGGTGTTAATTTTTCTTCTTTTTAAAAAAAAAAAAAAAGTTCTGCATTTCCAGAAGAAGGTCTAGGGCTGAGCCTAGGAAAACCTGCAAGAGACCCCCGAGGTTCAGAGGAGCCTTTGCACATGATACCCTGCATGAGATGCTCCTACACAGCAATGATGTGGTGGTTCTGAGGAGTCCTCTCCCAGCGCACAGCACCCCTCCCCTGGGAGCCTACAAACATCCTCTTGGCTCTTCCCTGTCCCTGTGGGCCCATCCCGTGGATACTCCTGCTTTGCAGGGAAGCGTCTTTCACGTGTGGGAGGCTTTCTGGAGCAAGGGAGGTGGTAACTAGCTGAGCATCCCAGTGCTGGCCCCCCTGAAGCAGCTGGGGTGCCCCCTATTCTCACTGCAAGTGGTGACAGCTCTGTGCAGCCCAGTGACAATAACAGGCAAGGAGATGGATCACGGAAAGAGGGGTTTTTATTGTCCAGGAGGAAGGAAGTGCACACTCTGAACATAAAAGGCAAACCCTGCCCCACCATCCCCACAGCCAGGAGCAGCCCAGTGACCCCATGCTGCAGGATCTGACTCACGAACCACCTGGAAAGGGGCCATCTGGCAGCTCCCAGCCTCAGATCCTGCAGCCCACCCGACTGGGGTTGTCCAGCAAACCCCAAGGACACAGGCGTGGCACTGGTCTGATCTCTGCTCTCACCGGTGTGTCCATTGAGTCCCAAATGTTGGGAAGAGAGGACAGGACCAGCACCCAGCCCCTGTGCTGCAGGGCTGCTGTGAGCTCTGTTCCGTGCTGGCTGCGGGGAGGGAGCGTGCCAGGGCTGAGTGCAGGACGCAGGGTGCAATACAAATGAAACAACACATTGCATCTGTCCCCCTTACAAAAAGCTTCCATAGGAAGAAGTAAAGTGCCCACCATAGTCAGAGACTCCAGCAGGACACAAGTGCCCTGCCTGGAAAGCCAAGCCAGCCCTGGGAAGGGCTGGTTTAGTCAGGATTATTGCAGCTGAGAAATGGCTTTAACCCGCCCCCCGCCCCCCTTGTGCCCAACCAGGCTTGGCAGGAGCAGCCTTCAGGCCAGGTCCCACCAGCACCTGCGTCGGGGTGATGCTGGGTGTGCCGTGCCCGTGCCAAGGACAGGGTGCTGTGGGCCAGGCTGGGCCCTGGCAGGGAGCGTGGCTCCCTTCCAGTCCCTCTCCCCTCCTGTCACCTCCCACCTCAGCCATGCTCCCAGCAGACTTTTTTTGCAGTGAGTTCAGCCCCACGACTGAGGCTTCTGTGCTTTGAGACCATTTTGTGTACTTAACATCCTATTTCAGTAGAACAGTTCCCAAACCCACAGAAAATTGTATTTACACCAAAAAGAAACTCCCAGCCCACAGCCTGCCCTGCTCCCCAGTTCACCTGCACCTCTGCACCCAGCTCAGCCTCTTGGTCCAGCTCCACACATCTTTGGAAGCCACTGCTGAGCACCAGGCAAGCTCACCCAGAGAGATGCTCCTGTGGAGGACAGACCACGCTCCCAAACACTGGGGTCACCACCAGTGAGACCCTCTGTGCCCAGAGCCCCTGTCCCCAGTCACAGGATGCTGTGATTGCAGCTGGAAATGCTGTCAGGACCCCTCCTCTGCAGGTGGCCCGGCAGCCCTGGGCACTGGCAGCCAGGTGGTGGCACAGCTCTCGGGTTTCTCTGGGACAATATGAGAACAAAGAGTTGTTTCTCTGTCCCTCCATCATGTGAGATGGGAGCACACTCTCCTATTCCTCTCTGTTCTAGGGGAGGCCAGGATGATTCTGCTGGTTCAGAGAAACCTGAGCTTGTGGCCCTAGGAAAACACGCCTGGGCTGCCTGGAGGGCTGTGCTGGATCCGGGGAGGAGTAGTGCTGGTGGGTTAAAGAGGTGGAGAGTGTCCTGCAGCACTCCACGGCTTCTTGAGGCTCCCGGTAGAAGGCCCTGGACAACTCTCCTCCAAGCTGGGAAGTCTGGTCTGAAGGCAGAGCCAGCTGTTCCTGGCACTGCCACCTTGTACTCTGTCCCCTGCCCTCCTGCTCTTGGTAGAGGTGGACCATGAAGTCACCTTCAGGCTGGTGCAGTTCAGGAGGTCCAGGCTGGAGTATGCTGGGAGGTACTGGAAGCTGCTGTGTGCAGCCTGTGGAGCCCTGCTCAGTTCAGAGATCCAAGGAACTCCCCAGCTGCCTGACCCAAAGGAGCTGTGTGCCACGGCAAGCCCAGTCCCACTGCTCCCGGTTATTGCTGATGTGTCTGATACCCCTCCACCTGCAGGAGCAGCTGGACCACCCCACTGGGGGAAGGGGTTGCCTCCATAGCTGTGTGGAGACCCCCAGTCCCACAGGGAAAGAGCAGAGCCATGATGTGTCCCCAGCCTGCTTGGAAGGCTGCTCCCCCCTTCAGGTGGGGGAAGGAGGCAACAGGACCACCAAGGTATCTGGAATACCATGCTTCCACCAACGTGGAAACCAAAGAGATGCTGGCTGGGCTCCAGCTCCTGGTGCCCCTGTTCCTGCTCACCACCCCGCTGCCCCTTTGCCAGGGTAAGTGTTAAGGAATGCCTGATGTGGCTCTGCAGAGCTGGTGATCAGAGATGCCTCCTGGGGCCATTTGTGTTCAGCAGCTGGGATCTCATGGCCTGGATGCTGCTCAAGATCTTCTTCTGGTGGCCCATCATGGTGATTCCCAGACTCCGAACATCCCTGGGGAACAAAGACACTGTCAGAGACACCTGTGCCAGGCCCCAGGGAGACAACTGCACCCCATGGACCAGCCCAGGAACCTGTGCCTGGCTCTTCTGCACTTGCCCATCAGCACAAGGCTGGTCCTGCCAGGGGTCCATGGGCATCCTCCCGGGGACAGAGAGGCTGCCATTCCCTTGGGCATGTCCTCCTGGCAAGGCCACTGTGACAGCCCCACAGGGAGCTGGAGCAGGATCACTCCTGACAGGCTGGTAGGTGACAAGATCGATGCTCTGAAATTGGATTCAGTTTTAGTGAGATGCCCTCAGATAACCCAGTCAGGCGGATGGATGAAGAGCCTTCCCCATTCAAAAGATTCTCTGATGTGCATGAGAAGCAAGGATCTCTATCAGCTCAATCCCAGAGCAAAGGCCCCATGTACAGCCCCCAACTGATGCACATGACAACCCTCTGTCTGTGTCTGTCTGTCTCCCCTTTCACTGCCCCAGGAACCACTGTCCAGCAGCTCCACGCCTTTGGACAGGGAACGAGGCTCCTTAGAGGCTGAAGAGGTGGTTGCCAGCCCTGTCACTACTGGTAACAGCAAGGGATGGGGGACATAGGCAGGTATAAGGGCAGGAGCTGGTGTAGTTGCCTTCTTTTCTGGTACTGCTTGGATGCTCCACCTCGGGAACTCCCTAGGCAGGTGGGAGATCAAGTTCCTCACAGGAGGAGGGTGGTGAGACAGATCTTTGCCAGCTCTCCTGAGTTAACCCACCCTTGGTTTTGTGTTAATGACCTTCCAGTGATGCCTCCCTCCTGGCTGCACTGAGCAGGGAGCCAGTCCTGTGCACGGGGTCTGGCAGAGCTCCCAGGTAATGCCCAGCTACGATGGTTTCCCAGTGATCCCAGAGAAGCTGCTCAGGATAGCACAGCCACACTCTGGTCCAGAGAGGCCTTTGGCAGGGGAAACGAAGATGAGAAGCACAAGGAGACAGCAACCTCCTGCCTGACCCTGCTGGGACCAGGAGCTTGGGTTAGGTGACCTCCTGGGCCACCTTGCAACCTGAATTACCTCCTATGGGCCTCTGGTGACACTGGAGAGCCACCACAGAGCGCTGGAGGTGACTTGGTGCTCACAGCCTCTCAGTACAACTCCCACACCTCCCCTCAAGGCTCAGCGCAGCCTTGGACATTGTCCCAAGTCTCAGCACCCTTTGCCTAGAGATAGGTGTGGGGCACCAGGGACCAACTAGACTGAGCCAGCCGAGGCAGGAGTGTTTGGGGCTAGGGGATTGGTGCAGGGACACCCAGCCAGCGCCGTTTGTGCCCTGCTACTCACTCGATGTTCATGCGCATCACCATGCCCAGGGAGGAGTACCCGGCCATGGCAAAGTTGTCCCGGTAGTGCCCCAGTCGGATGGAGTCCAGCCAGTCCTCCACAGTCAAGCAGCTGCTCAGGTCGAGGAGACCCCTGTCCAAGCGTGTCTGGGTGAACCTGGGAGCAGGACAGAAGGGGTTAGACCAGAAAGGTTGGTCCAAGGTGACCAGGCTGTGAGGGCCACCTGAATGCACCTATGGAATCGGGAAAACATCAAGGTTGGAAAAGCCCTCTAAGATCATTAACTCCAACTGTTGACTCAGCACTGCCAGGGCTACCACTAAACCATGTCCCCAAGTGCCACATCCACACCTCCAGGGATGGTGACTTCACCACTGCCCGAGGCAGCCTGTGCCAGGGCCTGACCACCCTTCTCATGAAAAAATTTTCCTTAATTTTAAACCTAAACCTCCCTTGGCACAACTTGAGGCCATTTTCTTTGTCCTGTCCCTCATTCCCTGGGACCAGCTTGCCTAGCTGCCCCCTCCTGTCAGGGAGTTGTGCAGAGCCACAAGGTCCCCCCTGAGCTTCCTTTTCTCCAGGCTGAGCCCCTTTCCCAGCTCCCTCAGCCTGGTGCTCCAGACCCTTCCCCGGCTTTGTTCCCTTCTCTGGACACTCTCCAGCCCCTCCATTTTTGTCTTACCATGAAGAGCCCAGAACCGACCCCAGGATTCAAGGTGGAGCCTCACCAGTGCCCAGCACAGGGGGGCAATCACTGCCCTGGTCCTGCTGGCCACACTATTCCTGATCCAGGCCAGATGCCATTGGCCTCTTGCCCACCTGGGCACAGAGCCGTGACCCTGCAGATCCTGCAGAGCAGGACAGAGAGAGCCCTCACAGGCACGTAAAAGCAGGGATGCTGCTGCACAGGCACTGCTGCACTTCCTTGGCCTTGGCACGGGGATGCCCCGCTGGGAGCAGGGGGGTGAAGGGCAGGAAGCTCCTCACTACCCACCACTATGCCCACGGGCCCTGTGCGTGCCCCTGGTCCCAAGGGCAGCCACTGGTGCCACAGCCAGTTGGAAACAGCCCTTATTCCTGCAACCCAGCTGCTCTGCCCTCTACCAGTCATCAGCCCCTGCTCACACGGGGGCCAGGGAGCCCTCACCTGTTCACGGTGCCCGTGCACTTGAGATTGTCGGGGTTGCGGATCAGCTTGTCCAGGATGCCCACAATCTGGGAGAAGCGAGGCCTCTCGCTGCGGTCCTTCTGCCAGCAGTCCAGCATGAGCTGGTGCAGGGTGCTGGGGCAGCCCATGGGGGCAGGCAGGCGGTAGCCTTCCTCCACGGAGTTAATGACCTGCAAGGAAGCCACACGCCACGGTGGAGCTGCACCCCCATCCCGCTCCCAGGCCCCGGTGGGAAGGTCCATGAGAGCTGCTGGGGCCATGGGATGGGGAGCAGAGGGCTGTGCACAAGCTCTGTGCTAAGCAGCAGCTGAATGTCTGCGCGCAGGCTCTGTGCAGAGCTAGCAGCAGGCTGGACAACGCTCACGTACAGGAAATCAGTGCTATGACAGCAGAGTTATTTAGTGGTCCAGTGGCCTAAAATATTGCAGCTTCCCTCCAGCAGACAAGGCACAAGAGCTGCGCTCACGTTCAGCTGTTCTACAGCCAGGGCGTGGCACGGGTCGGGCAAGGCTGGAGGAAACCCTGCTTGAAGGAATTGTGTGGAGGACGTAGTGTAAGCCACTGCATTCATGTCCTGCTGTCACCAAAGCCACCACAGAATTTAAAAAGCCTAGGAAGAGAGGGGACTCCCAGTGCAGGGGGAGATTGACAGTACTCATCGGTAAAAAAGGAGTCCTGTGATTCTGCAGAGCCAAAATACTCATTTTACTCATTTATTGCCTCCTTTTGGAAATTTTGCCCTCAGGTTGTGGTCAGGATTATAACCTACATTTCCCTTCAGATTTTACGCTGCTCTTGAGGTGAGAGTGGCTCCACACAACTCAGACAAGCCCAGAGCCTACAGCTGGGTGGTGCTAGCCTGAGGCTCTCAGCAGCCTCACCTGGGCACTGCAAGGGATGGACGCCCAGCACAGGGACTGGCAGGCTGGTGCAGTGGGGCTGCAGTGATCCTAGGGAAGCCCTGACCCCTTCCAGGGACTGGAAAACGTGGCACAACATGTGCTGAATCTCTCCAGCCAGCAGCGAGGCAGGACTGGGGACAGCCCCAGTGCACACAGCCAGAGTGGCAGTGACCTCCCTGCCTGCATTCCTAGCAGGGACTTGAGTCAGTGTCCTCAGGAACAGGGCAGGATCGGGAAGGGCCAGCAGGTAGGTCAATGACCAGGTGTGAGCTCTGGTCACTCCTGGGAGCCACAGGACCGCAAAGGCAAAGGCTGTGCAGTGCAGGGATGGACTGCAGTCCCCACAGAGGGGACATGCGCCCTGTGCACAGCCCTGTGGGGGTGTGAGGAGAGGCAAGAGCTGATCCTCGGGCCCCTGCTCCCAGCCCCCTGCCAGGCTGGCCCGGGGAGGGCAGGAGCAGGGGCAGGGGCAGGGTTGGCAGCACTCACGTCCCGGTTGGTCATGTTCCAGTAGGGCCGCTCGCCGTAGGCCAGCACCTCCCACATGACTATTCCATAGCTCCACACGTCGCTGGCCGAGGAGAACTTGCGGTACGCGATGGCCTCGGGAGCCGTCCAGCGGATGGGGATCTTCCCCCCCTGGAAAAGTCAGTGAGAGTGGAGGCTCAGAGCAGGCAGGGCTCAGCATCCCAGGCTCTGCAGCTGGGGCAGCTGTTGGACAAGCAATAAGCTGGGGTGGCATCTTCTGGGAAGGACTGAGGAGGCAATGTGTGCAAGGTAAGCCCAGAGGTGCATGGGAAGGACAACTTCAAGGTGTTTCCAGCAGAGCAAGGAGAACACTGTGCTCTTTTACAAGGTCTTCATGCACAATTAGGTCCCCCAGCGCTCAAGAGACAAGGAATTCAAAGTGATGAAGAGGAGCCCTGGGCTACCCGAGCACACAGGCACAGAGCTGACCCTGGGTGCAAGCAGAGAACCTGACTTGAGCAGACAGGGAGAGTGATGGGATGTGCTCCCTGTCCTTCCCTGCTTTGACAGGCAAGGACTGAAAAGGAGGATGCATTCAATTAAAGGGCCATGCTGACAAAAACCAGCAATATATGGACTAAGAATGCTTTCAAGGTGGAAATGTGGTTGCCAGCCACCTGAAGAGGAAAGCTGTGGTGCAGGGGACATCGGCTGGGCTTCCCAGAGCATCTGGGGTAGGAATGGTGTGCCTTGGACCACCTTTCAGGGATACCTGTACAGGGAGAGGTGCCTCTACCCGGCTGACTCCTGCCTGTTCTGGACTGAAGATGAACAACCTGTATTTTGGGAGAGTCCCTTGGGGGAAGCAATCTCCTGAGCACGTTGAAGACAACACAGGAGGAACACAAGTGTCTGAGCACAAAAGAAACCTCATTTGAAGGGTACCCTGACTGAGACCTCACCAGAGATCCTGACTCTGTCACTGCATCCTTGTGGTTCAGCTCCACCCACACTATGCATTACCCAGTCTTTCACTGTGCCAAGGTACCTCAAACCAGTAGAAACCAAGCAGCAGGAACCTCCCCCAAGGTTAAATTATTTGGAATGCCATGCTGTTTCTTGAGATGCCAGAGGGAGCAGGTGAAGGCACAGACACAGACACACACACACTGAGCCCCACTGGCTCAGCTTCTCCACTCTGCTGAAGCCAAGCAAAGAGCATGAAGGCCACGTTCTTCAGGCTGGGCCACTCATCCCTCAGAGCTGCAGCTGCTCTGGGACGTGCTCGGCATCAGCTACTACCCCAAAGGAACCTGAAGCCCTTTCTGCTTCTGGAGTCTTGGTCTTTCTGAGAAATGATGCTTGGGCTCCTCAGCTCCAGCTCCAAACTGGCCTCCACAGGAACAGTCTGTCCACCAGATGTGTCCCAGGGGGGCACACTAATTCTTTTCATGGCCAGAAAAGAGCAAAAAGAGCTCATTTTATTTAACGTATTTTACGTATTTTATGAAAATGTGTTTCATTTTGCTTCTGATGACCTCCCATGGAGGAGGACATCAAGCTCCAGAGCTGCCAGGTTGGCCAGAAAAATCTCAGCATGGCTTCACATACAGAAGTGTCCAGCATGAAATAAAAACACAGTTTGCAAAACCAATTCCCACCTTTTCCACATTCACGAATGAGGCAGAGTCACGTGGAAAAACCAGCGTGTGGCCACAATGCTGAAGGGTGGACCAGAACACCCCGCTATGGACTGATGGCCCTAGGACAGCTGAGGAGTGGATGGAGCTACACAGCCTTGGGAAGGACTCCAGTGGGGACACGTAGGCCACGCGTGCCCATGCGAGCAGTTGTTTGGGGACGTTTGGTAACTCCCTTCCCCCTCCCATCCTGCTGCTCTTTGTTCAGTGCACGCTCAGTTCTGGGATGTCCCTGTGTGAGGGACAACGCGTGAAGGCTCAGGACCTCTTTGGGTTCGAGCTCTTGGCCCAGATGTCAGCAGGAGGTGACACCCCCGTTCCTGCCCTACCTACATTGACTTGAGAGCCTCTGACTTTTCCACATGTCAGTGGCCTGGGGCAACAACCAGCACCAGGGACCAGTGAGGCTGTGAGCCACCCACCGTGGTGGTGTACGCGGCATCGGGGTCGTCCTCCAGGATGCGGGAGAGGCCGAAGTCGGACACCTTGCACACCAGGTTGCTGTTGACCAGGATGTTGCGGGCGGCCAGGTCCCGGTGCACGTAGCCCAGGTCAGACAGGTACCTCATGCCCGCCCCGATGCCCCGCAGCATCCCCACCAGCTGGATGATGGTGAATTGCCCGTCGTGTTTCTGGAAAGGGAACAACCCGGAGCTCATTTGTGGTGCTCGCCACCATCCTGTTGGTGCTGCTGTCGTTAAACCAGCCCCCCCACAGCGCCTCTAATCTTTGGCTTAGTACCTCTTCTGACCCCAGTGCCTCCAGCTCGTGCCCCTGCCCACCTCCTGCCCTCTCAGTGCCTCTGACACATGCTCAGGCAGTTGTCCCTGCCTTTGCAGTGTCACTTCAGGGAGCCAGACACGATGCCTGGAGCCTGCTGGTGTCTGCTGGAGAGGTGAGAGCCCAGCACCCACAGCTCTCTCTAACACAGGGCTCTCAGTGGCTGTGAGGCTGAGGAACAGGCACCAGCCCCAGGGGATGCGCAGTGAATGAAAATACAAACTCGCTCCTTACCCTGAGGAAGGTGTCTAGCGAGCCGTTCTCCATGTATTCAGTAACAATCATTACCAATTTGCCTGCAGAAGACAAGGGAGGTCAAGTTAGCAGAGAAGTCACCTTCCTCTGGGAAGCCCAGTGCCAGGTTTTTACTGGGAGAGAAATGAATCCAGGCCTGCGTGTCTTCTGCAGCCCCTCAGACTGGTGTCACCCCTGCACTGGGCAGGACTGGCCCAGCGATGGGGATGTGACAACAACCCAGACAGGTACCCCTCCTTCCAGGTGCTATTGATATGGCTGGGTCAGCTTCATTACCCTGCTGAAATTTGCATGCCATTAGTGTAAGGCTTTGCATCAAAATGTGCCTTCTTGGAGGAAGACTTCAAATTACGATTCAATACAGGAAGCCTTTAAAATAAATGCCTTTGAGTAGGACATCTCCCAAACCAACAACAACCTGGAGCACACTGCAGAGCAAGGTGTGGAACTGCCACGGGAAGTTTGTCCTGGAAGAGAAGGCAAGGGGGCGGCTGTCCCGGGTAAATGCACACATCTGAAAAGCCACTGGGGCAGTGAAGGATGAAGTGCACCCAAAGCGAGCCCTGACCCCCATCTCCCAGGCTGCCCACAGGGGGCTACATCCCAGCTCTGCCCCGCCATACACCCCCTCCCCTGCCAGCCACATACTCCTGGTGACCACCCCCTCCAGGTGGATGACGTTGGGGTGGTCGAACTGTGCCATGATGCTGGCCTCGCTCAGGAAGTCCCGCCTCTGCTTCTCCGTGTAGCCTGCCTTCAGTGCTTTGATGGCCACGGGAATCTCCCTCTTCCCTGGCAGCTTCAGGCGGCCGTAGCACACCTCTCCAGACTCCCCTGCAAGGCAAGGGAAAGTGGGGGCATGGGGAGCTCCTCAGCTTCTTGCACTCACCCACCAACACCATGAATCATCCGGTCTGTCAGCGTACTCACAGCGTGCCCCAGCCCCTCTGGGTTTTAGTCTCAATTTCAATCCCCTCTACCCCCTCCAGGATTCAATCCTCTGAAAGGATTGCTGTGGGAGCATCAGAAACCACCTCTCTCTGCTGCCTTTCGCTGAAGGCAGAGGGCCAGGAGCAGTGATGACAGTGGCACTTGCTTTATTGCTTTTAATGAACAAACCTGAGAGTCTCAGAGCAGCCAGGATGACCCTCATCATTCCTCTAGGTTAAGCCCTTAGGGTTCTGATAGCGAAGTTCCAGCTCCACCTCTGCACTGTGCTTCCCTGAAAGCCCCTGCTCCTACGCAAAATTCCCTTTTGTTCTGAAAATTTACCATTTCACTCGCAATTTCATTTGCATCTTGTCACCCCAGGTTTTTCATGGGTGCATGTTGGGGCACCCACGGGGACGGGCCGAGCCATCTGCTGTGCCAGCCTGAGCTGCAGGTGCCACACCTGCTGATGCACAGTGCCCTGCACCAGGCTGCTCCAAGGGTTTATTTCACTCCCCCAAACCCCCGCTCTATCCAAGGTTTTGATCTCACAAGGATAAGGAGCAGATGAAGCCCTGCTGAGCACGGCTCTGATCCCAGCGGGCCAGGGGCACGGCACAACCTCAGATCATGGGTTTCCCCGAGCAGACACGATGCAAAGAGGCAGCTGGGCCCCAGGACTCACCAGACCCGATGACCTTCTCAATCTTGATCCGGGAGGCCTCTATTTCACGGGTGAACTCATGCACAGCTTGGCAGGGGTCCTCATACGTGTGGGGGTCCACATAGAACTTGGACTCGGGGAACTTCACTGCCAGGTTTCAAAGCGGAGAGAGGAGATCAGCACTCTCAGGCAGCCCTGCTGGGAGGAGGGACACCCAGCAGCAGGGCAGAGGGTAGGCAGGGGCAGGACAGGCTGAGGAGCCACAGAGATGCAGCAGAAGGAACCCTGAGCCACTCTTTGGCCCAGCAGTGTCCTCAGAGCATTTCAGGACCTGGCTGCCCAGGTGTTCTCCACAGGATTGTCCCACTCCATCACCCCTCACCCCTGCCCCTGGCTGCTGCTCTCTGGGATGATCCTGCTGCACTCCCAGTGCACACTGTTCAACCTTTCAACCCCATTACCGGGATGCCCCTGGGATCAGAGCCCCCACTCAGATCTCCTAAGACATGTTCCCAGAAGGAGGCAAGATACAAAACTCTTCCCCCTGGGAACCACAACAGTGTCAGGGGGTGACAGTCCAGCTCTGCCCATCCATGGGGCTGGGGTCCTTCCCAGAGAGTGTCCTACCTTGCCCATTCTGATAATGCATCTTCTCCTCATCAGAGTCCTGGAAAGCCTTGCTGTACCCACAGTGCCTGCCACAGGGGGACAAGGGTCAGAAAAGAAGCCCCCACCCCTCATTTCCACAAGCATTCCAAAAGCAGGGTGGAAGGCAGTGCATGCTGGGGCTGTGGGCAGCCAGAGAAAACACTCGGCCATCCACCAGCTGCATCCCTGCATCTCGCTGGACTGACACTTTGGTCTGGATCAAAGAACTCTCCAGGTGCTCTCCAAGGCTTGGCAGGGCTAAAAGCACGTGGGCTCCACATGCCTGGCTCAGCCATGCTCAGGCAGGGCACACAGTCTCCCTTGGACCTGTCTGAGGTAGGGAAGATCTCTCTACTCCTGACCTACCCACCAGTCCATCCAGTCAGCCCTTGTACTGGTAGTAGTTCTGGTACTGGTACTGCTATTGCTCATGCTGCTAATATTCTGTATATTGTATATTATAGTATATATACTGATTTATTACTATTCAGCCTGCTGGCATGAGGGGAAGATATGGAGACTGGCTCTACCTCAGGGAAAGTGGTGACCCTTAAATGAAGTCTCTTGGCTGCTTATTAACCCCGGAGCTATGGATGCTCTAGACAAACTGAAAGGCGAAGAGTTGTGCCCAAGTTCTCCCACCCCTCCTGTCCCTGTTGGAGATGTCCAGAAAAGCCCCTGGCCTGCAGAAAACCCTTACCTCTTCTTGCAGATCAGAACTACCAGCAGGGCGACAAGGCCAGTGATGAGTGTCAGGCAGATCCAGACAATGGTCATCGTGTCATACCGGAGAGACACTGCAAGGAGCAGGGTAGGAAGGGGGTGAGCTGGAGTGGGGAATGTGACACTGTAGTGCCCAGGATGGAGAGATGCAGCACCCACAAATCCAGCGAGAAAATGGAAATGAATTTTATTATTTACAACTTCTGCTTATATGCTGTAATTCCATAGGTGATTGGTCAGTGGTCACCCACCTCCCGGGGTGATTGGCTGAGGTCCTACAACGCCTATTTCAAAATANTTGTACCCAAACAGAGTAAAAAAAACGCCAGGTGCTCAGATATTATTTACCAGAACCATCTTATTGTTTTCATAGCTTGCGTGAGAAAGGAGAGATTCTCACAGAATGCTGCAAGAAGCTGGGAAAACCTTCTGCTGGCAGCTTTTCAGTGTCCACAGGAATGCACTGCTGAGCTCAGAATGTAGCTACCCCATGGTCTTCAAAGATAAAGCCTTGGGCTGACCATGGGGTCATGGTCTTCAAAGATGAAGCACTGTCCCACTTACTCCCAGTTTTGAGCCTCTCCTAGTGTACAGGGACCATTTACATGTGGGGAAAACAAGCAGAGGTCTGAGGAAGCCATGGTGACACAGCAAACCAGTACAGAGAGGAGACTGGAGCCTCAGGACTCTCCAGGTCTTCCCTGTCCTAACTGCTACATCCTTCCTCCCTCCCCTTTCTAATGCATAAGCACAGAATCATGGAATCATTAAGGCTGGAAAGGACCTCTAAGAGCACTGAGTCCAACCATTAACCCAGCACGGCCAAAGCCATCACCAAACCATGTCCCCAAGCACCACATCAACAGTTACATCAAGCACTTCCAGGCGTGGTGACTCCACCACTACCCTGGGCAGCCTGTTACAATACCTCCTTTCAGTGAAGAAATATTTCCTAATATCCAATCTAAACCCTGTTTCAACCTGAGTCTGTTTCCTCCTGTCCCAAACATCTCAGGAGGGCAACCTCAAGCAATCCCTGCAGGCTGAAACGCCAGGGGATGTGCCTCCAGGCCCGCTCCCTGTGTGGCAGAGGAACAGCGGCCGTGGAGATGGGCATCAGCAGGCTCCACGCTCCCTGCCCCACGCTTCCCACACCCCACACCACACACACTCACCTGGCTTCCCCGTTTCCACCTCCACAGTCTGACTGAACCTCCCGCAGCCGGCAGAAGTGCGAGCCCGCACCTGGAAGATGTAGCGGGTCGCAGGCTTGAGCCCGGAGATAGTGGCACTGGTGCTCTTGGATTTCAGAGTCGAGTAGCTCTGCATTTCCTTGTCCTGGGGACAGCGAACAACAGAACCCTCCAGGCACCAGCACAGTGACCACCAAGTCTCCCAAAGAAGCCCCTTTGCTCAAGGCTGGCTGAGAGCAGGAGCGTCTCTCAGGGACAAGCCCAGCGTTACCTTCTCGTAGTACTTGACCTCGTACTCCAGGATGATGCCGTTGGGCTGGTCCGGCTCCTGCCACAGCAAGGTGACGCTGTTCTGGCCTGTGCTCTCCTGGTGCACCACCACCACCTGTGATGGGGCTGGGGACCAGACACAGGGGGTTAGGTGCCTGCTGAGGGGGGAAGCAGGAGACAGCAGCAGGGAAGGGGGGAACTGGAGCCCCAGGCAGGACCCCTGGCTTAAACCAGGCTTCTGGTTTAATTAAAGCCATGTGGAGATGAGTGCTGTGATGGGGATTGCAAACAGGCTTTTCCTTGCTTTGGCTGCCTCAGTCTCTTTCTCATGGAGTAAAGCAGTTCTGAGAATGTGAGAGAGGAGGGCACTGTCCCAGGACAGGCAGGAGGGGACATGGGTGATTTGCTGTGATCTGGAGCCAGCAAGGAGAAGGAGCAGTGGGGTTGCAGGTCATGGAGATCCCTAACAGGACTCTGTCCCCTCTTGTTCCACCTGGGGTAAAGGGAGAGGGGCAGGGGAAGAGGGAAAGGGGAGATGGTAAGTGTGGTCAGGGTCTGAGCACCAGTCTAAAAGTGCCCTGGGGGTGCCTCTACTGCCCTGGTATATTTGTCATCTTCCCAGGCCTGAGCTGGGAGCCTGTGAATCAGTTCTTGTACCTGTAGCCACGCCTGAACTGTTGCTGTCACAGCTGGAGGAACCAACTCACCAGCCTCTTTTCCCACGGGGAAAATATCCACTGGAAGTTCCCCAGGGTGTAGTGGGCGCTGTGATGGCCAGCTGCAGCCATTGGGTCTGACTCACGGGAATGTTTCAGGCCCCACTTGTGAGCTTCACTGTCAGGTGAAAAATGGGATGTGGCAGCTCTGCCGTGACCACAGCTGCAGTGCAGGGGTGCCACTGGAGCAGCACAGTGACCAAAGAGGCCACAGGGGCTGCAGCAGCAGTGGGGCACCCAGCGACTGAAAGGCAGCAGTTTAGGCTCAGTTCATCTTTGGGGCTGGCTCCTCTGAGAAGCAGAAAATGCTGCTGGTACAGAGCACCCTGGGGAGATGGGACAGGATGGGATGGTGGGAACCATTTAAACTGCATGAGCATGGGCAATGCCTTCGCTCCCAACAGCCCCAGGGAACCTGTGCTGCATCTGCCTCAGCCATGCTCAGCCTCTGGGGCTGGGGGGACAAGGGTGACCAGCACCCAGGAGGGCCCCCATGCAGCGTCAGGGTCCCTCAGCCCCCTGGAGGGCAGGGGGCTCTGTCACGTGCAGCAGCTGGAGCACAGTAGCTGAACTACCAAATTCCCAACCCCGCTGCTTTCACAGCACCTGCTCAGAATCCATTTTGCAGCTGAGAGGTCAAAATGGGAATATTCAGCACTTCCTGAGAGCATCTCCATCTGAGGCATCAGGCTGAGGCAGCTCATCAGCACTTGGAGGGATTGTGAGGGATCAAGCCAGCAGGACTGAGCCATTTCCACGTGCTGCAGAAGTGCTACAGGCTGGCACTGGTGACAAAGGCACCTGTTCTCATGCCAGCCGTGAGCTATCCATCAAGGCGCCCCAGGTTTCTCCCTGGTACCCCTGCCCTGAGAGCAGAAGGGGCTCAGCGTCACGGGAAGTTCTTGTGGGCCCAGTTCAAACTGGGAGGACTGACAAGGAAGGTCAGTCCCTGCCCTGATCCCTCTGCCCGCAGTGTGCTCCATGGAAAAGCGCCGTGGAGCAAGGGCCTGTCCCACCTGGCCTACAGCACTGCTCAGTGGGATTTCCTGGGGAAAGAGCGTTTTGCAGGGAGGAGTTTGCACAGGTGAGACGTGCATGGGAGAGACTTTTCCTAGCAAACGTGGCTGTCACTTGCTGGGGCCTGGCATCGGTGTGAGCTAAGAGTGGAGCAGGAACTGCTGCCTGGCCCTTTGGGAAGGGAAAAAGGGCTGGAGGATCAGCCCGAAACATTCGTGCTCCACTCAGTGTTCCTGTCAATAGATCAGTGTTCTCCGTGTCCCCTGTCTCCTGCAGAAAAGGAGCCTCCAACAGCAGCTGCAGGCTGAAGTGAAGGGAAAGGAGGAGGAAAAAGGACACCACAAAGCAGAACCAGAGAGGGCCAAGAATTACCTTGGGCAGCAACTTGTCCCCAGGCCATCCCAGCTCCCCGAACCCACCTCCAGCAGCAGAGAGGACAGGGGTCACATCTCCTGGCTGTCCCAAGCCCATCACCAAACCAGCCCTTCACTGCTAGAGCAGGTTCTGGATCCTGTAGACACCGGCTGGAGCAACGTCAGCGCAACATCAGCGCAACATCAGCGCAACATCAGCATCACCCCCACAGGCCAAGCCTGGAGGGGGGGACCTGCTCCTCCTACCTGCCTGGTTTGTCGTGATGTTGGCGACCGCAGCCCTCCTGGCCTCCAGGCTGAGGTCAGAGACGCCGTTGACGGCCTCCACCCAGAAGGAGTAGTTGGTGTGCGCCAGGAGGTTGGTGACGGTCAGCGCTGCCTGCACCAGGCTCATCTGCTGGGGCACGAAGCGGATGCCGCTGCCGCAGGCCTCGCACGGCCCCGCGTCGCCCGCGCAGCGCCGGCACAGCACGTTGTACACCACGTCCGCGCGGCCGCCCTTGTCCAGCGGCGGGCCCCACTCCAGCGTCACGGAGGTGCCGTTCACGCTGGAGATGAGGTTCACGGGAGCGGAGGGGGGCCCTGGAAGAGGAGCAGGGATTCAGGCGGGGCGAGGGCTGCTGGGGGTACTGGAAGCGGCGGAGCGTGGGACTGACGGACGCGCGCCGTGGGCAGCAGGAGCCGCGCGCACCAACGCTGCCGCGAGGGACGCGGAACTGCCCAGCGCAGGGAACGCGCTGCACACGAGACAGCAAAGACTCAGCAGGGCTCGGCGTGAAATGCCTCGGGGGTAAAATGGCCTGGACCAGGATGCCAAGTGCCAGACAGCGAGAGATGATGTTAGTTTTGGGGGAAGCAGGAGGCAATGGGGAAGCAGGAAGATTTGGGGGAAGAGCCACAGTGTTGATGAGCTGGATATGCTCACCTAAAGGGAAACCCACATTTCCTTGGAAGATTAATAAACTTGGGTGGGTATTCCTTAAGGAAACACAAGTCAGATGCTGCTGACCCCTCTTTCACCCTGGCCTCAGCTAGCAATGCCACACCCGTCTGTCCTCCTGGACCAACTACAGAAAGGAGGACTCGCCCTGGGATGTCCTTGTCCCCTTTCAATAGCACTGGGCCCCTCAAAGCAGTCTATTTCAAAGCTGAGCTGAGACCATATGACAAACCCTGGTGTCACTGTCCACCCACAGAGGAGGAGAGCACAGCAACACTTGCACTGACCCCACCGCTGCCCAGGGGTGTCTGACCACACTTCTGGGAAAGGAAAGCTGGGGTGGGGCTCAATCACTTCTCCCATGTAATAAGTGACAGGACAAGAGGAAATGGCCTCAAGTTGTGCCACGAGAGGGGATTGGAGAAAACCGCATCACAGAAAGGATGGTCAGACATTGGAACAGGCTGTCCAGGGAAATGGTGGAGTTACCATCCCTGGAAGTGCTCAAAAAAATGTGTGGATGTGGCACTCGGGGGCACAGTTTAGTGGTGAACATGGTGGTGGTGCTGGGCTGATGGGTGGACTTGGTGAACACAGACGTTTTTCCAACCTGAGTGATTCTGTGACTCTGTGACTCTGGTCAGCAGTGTTTGGAGAGCAGCAGCATGGGGGTGACACAGAGGCAGCTGAGGGGGGCTCTCAGCTCATGTGCCAGAGAGAGACTCAGGGTTGGAGGGCTGGAGGAGCACCTTGGGCAGCAGGCACAGCGCCAGGGGAGAGTGCTGGGCTCAGCCAGGAGCAGCTGCTGCGTCCAAGGATGTGCCACGTGCCCCAGCGCAGCGTGGCTGGGCACAGGGCAGCCAGGGGTACTCAGGGGGTACTCAGGGGGTACTCAGGTGGTACCTGGGGGATACTAAGGGGATACCCGGGGGGTACTCACGTGTGCAGGCAGCAGAGGGGGGGTCCTGCACGGCGCGGTAGAAGCTGCTGTCACAGCGGCACACCCGCGCTGCCCGGCTCTCCGAGTGGCTGTGCAGGGGGCACTTGGCACACAGCTGGTCCCCAGGGGCTGACTTGTAAAACCCCAGCTGGCAGGCTGCAGAGAGAAGGGCACGGGTCAGAGGGATGTGCCTGGATGAGGATCATCCCACGGCTTAGAGGATCCCAGCAGCACAAAGCTGGGCCGAGCTCTCAGGTGGCGCACGGGGAAACCAGCCTTTCTCCCCTGCACCTGGGTGAGTCTCCTCCAGCTGCCCATCTGGAAACTGGGCTCTGTTGAAACCTCTCCGCTCCCCCAGCTGCACTTTCTGCCATCCTGACACCTGCTCCCCATTGCTTCACAAGCAAACTCGGGTGCCTCTGCTGTGCAGGAGCTGCCTGCAAAGCGCCAGGTGTTCTCCTCGCGCCCGTGCCCGCTGTCCAGCCACTGTCTGCCCCCAGGACAGGGAGCACTGCAGAGATCAAACCATGCAGCACTGGAAATCTACTGGCAACTACTCCAAAATATCATTTATGGGGCATTTATTTACAACACAGCCCTCACTTCACGGTGCTTGCCACAAACACTGGCTGTGCCCAGGTTCCCAAAAGCATCCACGTGGGAGGTTTCAGGAATTAAATCTCCACTCCTGGGACATGGTACACGTCCCTCTGCAAGACCCTGGGGTGCTGCCACGCAGAGCAAGTTCCCTTGCACAAAACTACAGGGAAAGAGCCCCTCTTGCTGCATGGTACAGCAAAAAGGCCCTGCATGCCCGCTGCCCCCTCTCTAGAGGCAGAGGGACATTCAGGCCAAATGAGACAGCCTTGAAAAGTTTTTTTTTCTGACAACACAACCTGCCTGCAGTTCCTCTGCCTCCTCCTGATGCAGGAGCTCATCCCACGCCAGGTCTGGCATTGCTCTGCTTCATCCTCCCCCCTTCTCCCAGCAGCCCCTCGGGGGGATCATTTGTCACACAAACAAACAGCTCGTCTCTCGTTAGGAAAATCGATTTGTTCGAGAGTGACATGTGGCATGGCAGGTACCTGTCTGGGGGTGGAAGGATCTGCCCTCTCTTGCAGACTGAGATTCCAAACAAGGGAAAGCAGGCTCTGTCTGGGTCCCTGTACTCGTGAGGTACTTTTAGGACCAGTTCCAGTGATTCAAGGACTATTCCTGGCACTGACTCATCTCTGGTTTTTCCCGCTGAGGTAGTAATACCTTCATTTTCCCATCTTTACCTCCAGTGGCCAGATCTGCATACAGCCTCAGTCTTTGCTTTCAGGCATGTAAAAGTGTTTTTGTTTGTGATCCAGCATCCTCACGGGCTGGGTCCCTCCATGCTGTTTGTTCTGCTTCAAGGTGCTGATTTGTTTTCTTATTAACAACACCCCTTTCCTTGCCACGGATCTCCCTGGACTGATGCTGCCAGCATATTCCACCTATCACACACTGCACAGTGGCACAACAGTTTTATAACCGAGCTGCTCTAGCAATGGCAGCTGAAGGCAGTGCTCCAGTCACACATCCCTCGTGTGGGGACCACTTGCTGGTCCCTCTCCAGGCTCTGTCACCGGTTTCTGTGGCACTTTTGCACCAAATGCTCTGTTAACAGCAGAGGAATGATAGCACTGGCAGGACGGACACGTGCTGCACGTGCCAGAGGTGGTACCACAGGCTGGTGTCACAGGCTGGTGTCACAGGCTGGTGTCACAGGTTGGTAGAGCAAAGGCCAGCAGTTCCAGACTTTGTTCCTAAATTCCTGCTCCTCCACTCCCCAAAGGGCATCAGGGCAAGGAGTAGAAATGTCCAAACTTGGGGATGCAGGGGAAGGCAGATGTGAAATTGCAGCAGCTCGGGGCTGGTTTTGTTCCCCAGCTCTTCTGGCACCTTTCACTTCCTCAAGGGCATCAGGAGAGGAGAGAACACAGGGGATGCAGATGTCAGGGGAGGTTTGCTGTCCCTTGCCAGCCGCACCAAGGACAGCCTGAGACATTTGGCAGGCTCTGGTCCTGATGATCCCAAGAGATTCAGGGACTCTGCCCTTGCCAAGTGCCCCCGATGCTGCAGCACCCTCCAGTCTGCAGCCCTTTGGTTTTGGGTGTAAGGCTGAGATGAGCATGGATACATCCCGTTCTCAGGTGAGGACAAACCTGGGAGGCAGCCAGCTGGTGAAAAAAACCCCAACCAAGCTGCAAAATAAATTAGAAGAGAAGATTTCCCAGTTTTTCTGTGTGGGAAAGGATGAAGACACTGCATGAGCACGGCTGGGAGCTGAGCAGTGGGACAGCCCCAGTTGGTGCAGGTCAGGAAATGCTGCCTTTAACTTGTCCCTTGGACCTGCAAACCACCATCATCTCTACCCATGCAGCAACCAGGGGCTTGTGATTCCAGAGGCACTGGAGTGCCTCCACTATTTAATTAAGGGCAGGGAAACCAGTGCTACCTCAGGTACGGAGAGACAGGCAGCAGGAAGGATGGGAACACGAAGCACAGCAGATTTGCATGGAGCAATTGTAATCACTTAGCATTTAATGCTGTAAAAAACCCATTAATTACCTGTAGCAATGAGTCACAATTATTTTAGATGCACTCAAGGGGAAAATTACACTAAATGACAAATTACAGGTGAGTATGTGCACCAGGGCAGAGGCATCAGGAGCCAGCTCCTGGCACATGGACAGCATGAGCACACACCCAGGGAGGGCTGGGGAGCACCTGGGGCTGGGGCAGGCGCTGCTCGGGGGGTCGTGCACCTCTGGGTGTCTCAGTGCCCACTTTAGAGGGAAGCAGGACACACGTGCAAAGCCTTTCACAGGCAGGGGAGAGGGCACCAGCCTGAACTGCACAAGGTATGAAATACGTCCAGGATGCCAGGCGTGTCCTGCTCTGGATTGAGCTCTCTCGTGCCACACCAGTGACGTGTGGATGACCAAGTCCTCCCAGGTTAGCTGTGGGAAGAGCAAACAGCAGAGAAGTGCCCAGCAGGGAAAATTCAGTCAAATGCAGCAGGTCTAAAATTTGCTGGGCTCCACAGCCCAGGGGTTGTGGAACACACAGAAGCCTCCCAAATGTGCAGCCACCCAGCAGAGAGGCGCAGAGCGGTTGTTCTGCTGTCTTCACTGCCATCAACCATAGCCACCTGCCAAAAATGCCCTCCCTGGAGCCCTCGGGAAGGTGGGGTTTCTTTTATTCCCATTATTTTGTGTAATTGACACCGTTGCTCTGAGTCTGAGGATCTCAGGTCCTGCCACCTTGTGAGCCACCAGAAGCGCTGCTGTGGAGTGCTCCTGTCCCCAGTGCCACCCCCAGGAGCAGCCAGCCCCGCTGCCTGTCCCTGCAGTTTGAGCTCACCTGCACAGCGTGGTTCTGCAGAGCACGTGGGACAGCGGCAGCCCTTCACCTGCCACTCAGCTCAAGACCTGCACACCCACATTCCTCCTGCAGCCCAGACACCCGGCTGATCCCAGCGTCACCAGCAGAGCCTACAAAAGCCAGCACTGAACCTGTGCTTGGCAGAGCACATCTCTAGCCCTGTGTCGCACAGGTGAGTCCCCAGTGATCGCCCCAGACCCGTCTGGGTCCACACCACGGGGCTTCCACTGATCCCCCCACCCTGCAGCACACACCTTGCCTGTCTGCCCACCCCACCAGCCCTGCTTGCACACGTCGCCTGCCCAAAGGACCCCAGAGCAGCAGGTTTGCCTCAGGAACAGTGAACGTGGAGGGATCTGCCAGCCATCTGGAGTTGGTCCATTTGTTTCACTCCCCCTCCGTCCTCTGGGGACAGGAGAACATCTGCTAATAAGCTGGCAGAGCTCAAGAGATGATGGATGGACCTGTCAAGGATACGCTAGCAGGGAACGAGCTGCTCCTCTCCCTCTCAAGTGGCTGCCTGGGAGCAGTGCTCTGCAGGTGGCCCTGGTGGGACCACCAAGGGCTGCTCCAGTGGGGCTGCAAATGCCAGCACTGTCCCCAGGTTACTCCCTCTTGGCTCCGTCCTCAGCCCAGGGAGTTTGGGCAGGGTGAGAGCACGGCTGGGAGGGTGACATGGGGCAGCTCTGTGACACTGGTGCCACCAATTGCCCCCCTTCCTGACCCTTCAGCAGATCTGGGCACCCGCAAGCACCAGAAGAGCAGTCATGTATCTCCCTTTGGCCATGCTGGGAAGAGATAGAGATGGAAATAAAGGTGTCACAGCCACTGTGACAGCCAGAGACAGGCACCAGTCCCAGAGCCCCCCAGGCTGCACAAGCCAGCACAGAAAATCCCAGCTCCTTTCAATCCAGTTTCAGCATGATGCCTCCAATCTCAGCTCCCATATGACACAGACACTGAAACAGAAGCAGGTTATTCTCAGTCATGTCTTAAAATGAAGCATCTGCCTCATTGCCCAAAATCTTCCATTTTAGCAGGGCTGTGCTCCCCTTTCCCTGCAATCCCAGGTCAGCCCTGGGCTGTTCAGTGGCCCGGAGGGAGTTTGGGTGTCTGGCTGGGCTGGTGCTCTCAGTAATCTCCTGGTCCTGAGGTTCTGCCTTGCCCCACGGCCCTGCTGGTGCTCACACCCCCTCCCTGTGCTGCTTGTCCCTGCACTGCCTCAGCCCTGGTCACCTCTGGCCCCTGAGCACCACACCAGCAGCCCCACTGCCACCTTGCACCCTAACCCCAACCCTGCCCCACCTGGCACAGCTCACAGCTCTTCCCACCCCCAGTACAACCCATCCCACCAGCACCCACCCCTGAACTCGTCGCCTATCACCCCGGACTCCAGCTCACATCACCTCCCTGCTGCTTGGCCCTTCTTACCACAATTAACCCTTCACACCCCACTGTACCCCTGAGTCTTTCAGAGGGGGGAACAGGAGGAGTTTTTTACCCATGAAGGCTTTGCAAGGCCAGCAGAAGCCCGTGCTTGAGGCTCCCAGCAAATGGCACACACAGCAAAGGACACCCTGCATCCTTCTTGGTAACACCCAGATTTCACTGCCACCAGGACAGGCTGTATTTAGGAGGGTCCTGCCCTTCCAAGTGGAGTAATTCCACTTGTAGTGCTGGGAGAACTGGAACCACAGTTGTACAGACTGGCTGCATCCCTAACTGGAAATCTGCATGATGCTGCTATAGAAAAATCAGCAGCTCTTAGAGTCACAGAATCACTTAGAATCAAAGCTCTAGCCTTAGAATTCCAGAATCCCAGAATGGTTTGGTTTGGAAGGGACCTCAAAGATCATCCAGCTCCCCTGCCCTGCAATGGGCAGGGACACCCACTAGACCAGGTTGCTGACATCCCCATTCAGCCTGATTTCACTACTGTTGGACACACACCTGATTCCCTTCTGCTCTTCCCCACATCTTAAAAAAATGAAAAAATAAAACCAGGAAACACCCAAATCCCAGTTCCCTGTGAGTGCTGCTCTGCTGCCTGGTGCAGGCATCCTCCTGTGGGAGTGGAGGTGATGCTGTGCAGACTTGTGTAGGTGAGACAGCCTGGCGTGCTCGGAGCAAAGGCTTTTTTATAAAGCTTATCCAGGGAAACGCTACAGCTTGCTGGAGTCGGAGGGAAACAGGCAGCCTAGTGCCAGAATTCCAAAAAACCTGTTTCCCAAACTCAGTCTTGTCAAAGAGTTTTAGACAGAAGTGCCCAAAGCTTCTGAAAAAAACCCCACAGATTTCACCAAACCAAAGCCAAACCCAGAAAACAGAGCCTGGAGGAAGGGGTGGGGCCAAATGGGACACCCCTGAAGGTGACAGTGCTGGAGGTAACCCTGTGTCCCTGCGGCGAGGCACGAAAGAGGAAAGGACACACAGAACACCAAGAACTCCATCCCATCCCTGGCAGGAGCTGGAACGCAGTTTTGGGGGGGGCATGTGAGCCCTCTCAGCACATCCATCTGGCTGTGGATGTGTAGAGGGGCTGAGCTGCAAAACGAGGGTGCCCAGACATGCCAGGGCCAGCACAGACCTCGCCCCCGCACAGCTGAGCCCCACCAGCCCTTGGATCCCCTTCTGCTTCTTGGAGAAGTGTCAGCAGCAGCAGCAGCTTGTTTTCAGAAGGGGAAGAAGTCATCACACAAACCGTGACATGGGTGGCATCTGCAGCTCCTGCCAAGGGCAGAACAAGTTTCTGGCAGGGCCCTACTGCTCTGTGGGATGAGGAACATCTTCTCCATGCAAGGCTGGTGGGGGATTTGAGATCCCCCCACAGTGTTACACTATCCCCAGGGCAAGGACTGGTGCAAAATCCAGGTCTTCCCTGCACTGGGCCCAAACTCCCCCACAACAGGGACCACATTCCCAGGCACCTGCACGCTGGAAACCCAGAGCAACAACCTGTGTTAGCCACCTAAACGTGGCCAAATTTTGTGGAAGAGTTCAGAACAAAAATCCCCAAACAAACAAAAAAAAAAACCACATTCCCAAACTGGTGAATGTCTTTATCCATCACAGCCCAGCTGCTCTTCACCACTTCTCAGAGGGCCACAGAGACCTGCTAAGCACAAATAAAATTAGATTAATCCCCATCGCTGCCCTGAACTCCAGCTCGGTATCGTTCTCACCCTTCACTTCTGTCAGTGCTGAAACACAGAAAACTCAGAGGAAAAGTGGCACACAATAAAATATCCAGCCAAGGACAAACCCCATGTTGTTGTGTTGGTGGGACGTGGTGGTGCTCTGCAGGCACCTCTGTCCTTTTTGTTTGTTCCTTAGCAGAGAAATAAATAAGTGGGTTTAGGTGCTGGGGTGCTGCTTTGTTTTGGTTTCGAAGTAAATGCAATTAGCGAGTGGATTTTAGAGGAGGGAGTGATGCTGGAGACCCTGGGATCACCCTGTCCTGCCTCCTGCCCTCTCCAGTGATCTCACTGGGCTGAATTAGCCACACACATACGGCCCAGCATCCCTGGGCTCCAAGCCTAGCAGCCAGGTCTGAGACAGCGAGCTGGAGGTCCTGGTATGAGACAAGTGTGAAGCCAAGGATCCCACCCCAAGGCTGGATAAGCCTCTAGGGAAAGAAGGCTTTCCTAATGAAAAGAGAGCAGGTTTAGATGGCATATTGGGAGAAATTCTTCCCTGGGAGGGTGGGGAGGCCCTGGCACGGGGTGCCCAGAGCAGCTGTGGCTGCCCCTGGATCCCTGGAAGTGCCCAAGGCCAGGCTGGATGGGGCTTGGAGCACTGTGGGATAGTGGAAGGTGTCCCTGCCCATGGCTGGGGGTGGAACAAGATGAGCTTTAAGGTCCCTTTCAGCCCAAACCTTTCTATGACTCTGTGTTCCTAGATAATCGCAGCTTATGTGTCTTGGAAAACAAACTGGTTTTTTTTGTTCTTTCTTTTTTTGGGAGGATGCAGAGCTTTGGGATGGTGACATGGTCTCACCAGGCAGTATTCCCTGTATTTTACAGAGCAGCCGGTGGCCTTGCAGCCCACAATGAAAATCTTGTGAGTCATCAACTCCTTTTGATTCCCTTGTCTGGCATCACGGAAAGGACTTTCGCCTAACTCCCACAGCACCACTCTGGAACCGTCTCTGCTCCTGCCCTTGGAAGCTGTGACTCGGTGCCCCCACGGCAGAGCCCCTCTGCGGGGCACACCCGGAGCACTGGTGCCACCAGCTCTGGGTGTGACAGCCTGGTACGCAGGCAGCAGGCACAGGGTGCTGCAGGCGGGCACGGCTGTGCCTCGGGCCTGCCACGTGTGTGTGTGCTGGGACTTGCACGGAAATTCCTCTCCAAATCCACACCACAGAAAGTGAAACACCTTCCACGATGTTTGCTTGGAGCTGCAGTATCAGGGTATTCCCACAGAACCATGGAATCACCAAACAGTTTGGACTGGAAGGGACCTTAAATCCCATCTCGTTCCACCTGGACAGGGACACCTTCCACCAGACCAGGTTGCTGCAAGCCCCATCCAGTGGCTTCACCTGGAACATTTTTCCCCAGGTGTTTCCAGGGTTTTCCCTGCCCCTGTGCCAGGCTGTGCCCCCAGCACAGCACATTTCCCCTCCTCTCACACAGCTCTGCTCCCCCCCTGCCCCACCAGCTGTGGGACTTCCTTCGTAAATGCCCATGGATACAAAACTGTATTCACAAGCACGTAATTACCAAGCTGGGTACTTTCTCCTCTTAATTAGCAATGCCATGGTGCTTTAATTGCTCGATTAAAGTTGCCCACAAGGAAGGTTTAAGGTACATTAAGTCTGCTGATTGGTTCATCAGCATGAATCCCACCAACTGGAAAAAAATTAACTGGCTTCCAGATTGCTAACCAGACTCTCCAGATCCATTTCTACCAGCTGTGTCCCACAGGGAGGCACGAGAGAGCCCAGAAGTCCTTCTTTTATTCCCACCTCTCCTTCACTGGAGGGGAAAGGGTCCCAGCAGGGGCAGTGTCCCTCTCTTCCCTTGTCCAGAGGAAAAAGGCCATTTTTTTGGCTGAAGCAGAGCTGGATCTGCTCTGACCCAGGGCCAGATCCTCGTTCAGACACACACACAGGCAGACCTGAGTTTGGTGGCTGTTCCCACTCAGGCTACAAACACCCCTCTCGTGTGCAGGGAGAGGAGCAGGAGTTAGGAATTGCTTCGTTCCTGCTCCCTCATCACTGTTTTCCATCTGAAGGGAACAGCCAAGCTGAAGGCACCAAGAACAGCAGAGGGAAAGCAGCCAGAGCAACCAGAACACCCAGAGGATAAGATGCCTGTTCCCAAACTTCAGACAGAAATGTCTGGACGACCCCTGAAAGCCATGGACATTCAACAAAGAAGCTCTTTGGGAGTGGCATTTCTGCCAAAGGCTCGTCCACCCACTCTGACAACAGGGAAGAGGGCCCATCCTCTTTCCCACCTGTTTATTAAAGAAAACTCTTCCTGGGACATTCTGTGCTCCTGGGGGTCCCCGTGGCTGGATGCTGGATGGGTCTGTGTCAGCTCCCAGAGAGCAGCACCAAGACCCATGGCCATGGCATTGCTGCTGATGCTCCAAAGCAGCTCCCTCTGCGTGCACAACCTGTGAGCAGCTGAACAGATTTTAGCCCAACTCGAAGTTTTGCTCCCTGATAACTGGTGAGAGACACAACCCCATGAATAATTCAGACCTGGCTCAGAAGGGGAACCCTCATGCAAGGACCACCACCACCACCCAAGGTCTTGGTGGCTCAGGAGCCTGGCAGACCTCCCCAAAGAGGGGCTGACCGGGGCTGGTAGGAGGGATGTGGTTGAAGAGCCACTGTCCTCACCTGCCTGAGCCTCCGTGTCCACGTCTCCATCCATCCACCCACAGGACAGGATACTCATGTCCCAGACCTCAGCCTTTGGGGAGGTGGGTTATGGGCCCTTCCCTGCCCACTGAAGCACACCCAGGCTCCCCTGTCCCATCCCTCTAATTGCACTGATCTTATTGGAATGGGTCTCTATTGGCCCTGCACAGCAGCTGCATATCAATAAGGTGAGTTATGCTGATTGTCTCCTTATCTGATAAATTGCTGGGACAGATCCTTTTCCCTCCTGCTCTTGCTTATTCTGCTGTTTAGGCAGAGCAGTTGCTATTTGCTGTGTGTAAGAGACGTTAATGTGTCATGTGTGGACTGATGCATTTCAAGGAGGAAAGAGCAGCACGGCCCAGGCTGTGGGTGAGGGGGTGAGGGAAGAAAAGTCCTTCAGAACCTTGAAAACAGAGGGGAAAAACTAGTGGGCTGTGCTGTCCCAGGAGGGGTTTCACCCTCGGGGTGGCTGTGGCACAAGATGCTGTGGGACTAAATGCTGGGAATGTTAGGAGCTGGCAGACCCCGGGATGCCATCAACAGATGAGGGAATTCCTGCTCAAATCCCATTTCTGCCCAGTCCCAGTGTAGCACACGTGCCCAGTCCCAGCTAGAGAAGGGGGTTCTCTGGAGAGGCACCTGGCAGAGGCATTAGGCACAGATACAGGGACAAATGTCTGGTGTGTGGAGGCTGTGACACATCTGATGCCACGCCAGCTGGCATCCTCAGATGCTCCTGATCCCAGTGCTCCTGGGCTGAGATCTGGCCCCCTCAATCCCATGGGAACTGTCCCTCACATCCTTATGGCAAACAGCAGGACATCAAAGCAGGGTGAAACGTGTGGATGCCACTGGGATGAGTGCAGGAGTCAAGAGATCCCAGCCACCACCCTCCTGCCCCCAAAAAGGGCAGCGAAGGACACAACATGATGGATGACAGCAAAGCCCCATCCCTGCAAGTGTCCAAGGCCAGGCTGGACAGGGCTTGGAGCAGCCTGGGACAGTGGAACCCCATGGCAGGGGGTGGAATGGGATGAAGTTTAAGATCCCTTTCAACCCAAACCAGTCTGGCATTCTATGACCCTGTACTGGGGATGAGAGGCAAAGAAGTTCCCGATGTTCCTACACACCTTTCACGACGTCCCAGCTCACCCCTTCCTTCCCAGGTCTGTGGCACTACCTTCCTTCTCCTCTGAAGGGCTGGGATCTGCTCTGGCTATGGTCTGGTTTCCTGAGCTGTCTTCCATCACTCTGGAAAGCCCTCAGAAAAATGAATGTTAAAGAGGAGGGGGAGAAACCCCCACTGTTCAAATACCTTTAGGTTTGACAAATAAGGCGCCCGCCTGTGAAAGGCAGAAGGAAATTAATTTAGAATCATATTTTAAACACTGCCATAGAGGCAAAGTATCTTCTCTCTAATTTCTCCCCCTCCACACCTCCCCTCCCCAAGCAAAAAAATGAATTTCCCTGATATTTATAGAAAGATTATTAGGGCCACAAGGAGTGATTTATATCATCTCATCCCTGTGACCGAGAATGAAAAATTGCTGGGGCGACAGCGACTGGAATCCTGCTTTTGTCTGCCTGACAATTAAAACGGCTAATTTCCAACTCCAACAGATCTGCTGGGGTTATAAATCATCCCTGAGAGGCACTTTTCAGCCTGAAAAATGAACTCTGCCCCAATCAGGCACAAGATCAGAGATTTGCATCTGTTTGCCTTCATGTGTAAGTGTACGTCCTGCTGCCCCACCAAAGGAGATGCAGGCAAAGAGGTGCCACCCTTGCTCACTCAGTGCTGGGCCATCAAACTGTGCTGGAGCCAGAAAAACGGGGAAGGGAAGGCAGGAGGGTGAGGCAACGCTGAGATCAGAGACAGTCCAGTGACATTTCTGTCCTGTTTCTGATGCCACAAGGCTTGGAGAGTTTCACCAGAGAGCATTGCTGGGTCTGAGTCCACCTGCAGGGGACAGATGCTGGGGACACATGCTGGACCACGCCTCCTCCTGTGCCATGCCTGTGGCAGGAGCAATCCCACCAGGAACCGGCGGGAGGGCAGAGCAGGGGCTCTCCCACAGCTTTGCTGCCAGGAGAGAGCGAACCAGACCAAGGAATCCCACGAAAATGAGAGGCAGGCAGAGCCCAGCACCAACACCCCAGCCTCGCTCAGCCTCCTGCCTTTGGGGTGGGGACGCCCTGGGGCGGAGTGTGCAGCGCAGGACTGCTGCAGGGGAACACAGGGAAGGGCTGCTTGTCTGCCTGAGCCAACTTGCAGCTCCTTGCAGTGGTGGGGCTGGCACGGCCGGCCAGGGGGCCCATGCCAGTGCCCCCTCCTGCAGTAGCACACGCCTGGCCCCACATACACCTTGCACCCACTCTTTAACCTGCTGGAAGACCTTTTCTGAGTTATTAGATCCATCCCAGGATAGCTTGCAAACCGACCGTCACAGACAGGGGGAGTTTCAGATAAAAGCAGTTATTCTGCCCATCCTTCCCACTCCGTAGCTGGAGCCCTGGAGCCAGCGTGGGTCCCAGCAGCCCCTGGATCCATTCCAGTCCGGTGCTGGACGTCCTAACCTTGAGTCCAGTCTCCCTAAGACAAATGCTCCACCTGACGCTTCCTCGCTTGACGGAACTCAAACAAAAGCCCCGCACTCGTGTTTGTGCTGCTCCCCCTCACCATGTCCCGGGAAGAAACAGAGAGCAAACAAATCTGTGTGGAGGGCTCTCCCGGGGAGCCTGTGCTCTGTACACACACATCCCTGTGCCTGCTGCTGGTCACCCCACTTCCTTATCACAGTTTGTTCAGTTGGCAGCTCAAAGCTGCCCAGCAGCGCTGAGGGCCCCTGGGAAGGCTCCCCACACCCCCGGACGAGGGGCTCTGCAGCAGCCCCGGGAGGTGAGGGATGGACGCAACGACCTTGTTCCATGAAAGCTCCGTGTTTTCCTTTTTTGCTTTCCTCCCTTTTAAACCCCTGCCAGGGGTGGGTGTATTGGAGAGGCCAAGTAGAGCCTTGCTGGAGCACACCAGAGATCAGAGCTGCTGGGGCACTGAGCTGGGATCTCTGGGCCAGTGATCCGTGGTAGAGAAAGATGGAACCAGAGCAGCCCCCGTCCTGATGGCAGCCAGTCCCCATCCCAAAGCCATGCCCTGTGCACCAGGACCTGTCAGAGCCACAGTAACTCCCAGGGAGTTTGCCAGTGGTACTGATGCCTTAGGTTTTAACTTTTATATTTTTCAAATCCTGTACTGCCTAGTGTGTAACTCTGAAGTCTCCTGTGGCCTGTGAGCTGCTGTTCTCTCATGCTGGTTAGACATAAAAAACCTCTCTAGGTTTCCACATCAAGGACACCAGGCCCCAAAATGTGTAAACTAAAAGTCTCTGAAGGGGGGCAAACTTGGGGTAGTTACATCATGAAGTGAAGTTATAACTGGAGAATTAACCCTGATATGCAAGTGAACCAAACTTACAAAAGTGTGAAGAACTCGTGACTCGGGGTCCATCTTGGGTGCAGCCTCATGACTGCCCAGGGTGCACCTTTGAAGGCCCTTCAAATAAATACCTATGTTTTATTCTCTTACTCTTGTCTAGCTTCTGTTTTTAGGCAGCCAGCTCAAGGCATCAGTGCCAGCCACACATTTTGGAAGCACGAAGCCAGCCAGCAAAGGCAGGGACAGCCCTGAGCCTCCGCACAGACTGCCTGTCCCAGTTTCTGTGAGCAGGCTTCTGTCCTCAGCCCTTCCCCAAAGAGGCAAGAGCCCCTTGCAGCCACCCCTCCCCTTGCAGGCGCTGCAGGCAAGAAGTGGGGACTCACCCATGCAGGAATCCCGCTGCTCCTCATAGCCAGCACTGCACACACACTTCCCAATGGGCACCAACCACTCTCCCTCGGCACTGCAGTACATTTTGGGGGTGTCCCTCTCCTCCGAGTGGCCCACGCACTCTCCCCGCACTTCCACCAAGGAGGACGAGTCCGCCCCAGTCACAGCCTCGGAGAAGGACGCCAAGTTCCTCACTGTGGCCGGGCACTTCTTGTAGTACACCCGCACCGAGACGATGGCAATGCAGGCGCCTATGTCCTGGAAGGCCAGGTAGAACCCCCTCTTGCTCAGCGGCCCCACGCCCCGCACCTCCGTGTTCAGCTTCAGGCGCCGCACGCCCAGGTCCACGTTGGTGAAGCTCTCATCTGCTGCGATCGTGTCGATCTTCAGGAACTGGCTCTCCCGGGTGCTGGTGCCCAGGTCGCGGTCGGACTCCATGTAGTAGAGGTTGAAGGTCTCCTTGCAGGTGCCCAGCACACCTGGCATGCTGTTGCAGTCCCTCAGAGTGAATTTGATCTCCGCGTAGACCCGCCGCGCCCCGTCCCGCTGGACCCAGTTGGTCCGGAGCCAGTTGTTCTGGTTGGGGGTCATGACGTTACACACCTGGTAGGTGTGGATGGGGCTGAAAAACTCATCCATTTCGTTGATGGAATCCCACTGCGGGGCAGAGAAAACAGAGATGTATGTGTATATTGTATTTATACCAGTATCTCTATTTTTGGATCTATACCTGTATCCATTTCCATACCCAGATCTACCAAATTCTAAACCCTGCTTGGGATGAGTGAAGGAGCTGAGACTGGGACTAGCAAACAGAGGATGGGTGTTTTTCTTGGGACCGTGTACCTCTTGTCCTATATCTGTATCTGTGTCTGTACATCTCTATCTTATCTATATATTTATATCAATATCTATATTTATATCTGTATCATCTATATCTATATCATCTATAAAGAGTGAGTGCTTAGATACCCTTCCCAACACTTGCTCTGGTGGCCACAGCTCCTGCAGGGATGCATTTCATCCCTCCAAACAGGGATCTGCATCCCTGATGTCCCCAGCCGCCGGGGGAGCAGGGAGCATGCAGGGAGGAGCGTGTGCCACCTCCCACCCCTCTGCTCCTGTGCCTGGACGGGAGGTCACAGGGCAAAGGGGAATAAGGAGCAGCCCTGCTTGCAGACAGGAACACTTGCTGATGTCCTGGCAGAAGCTGATGGCAGTGTGTGTTTGGGAGGGCTCCAAACCCTCCAGGTCATGTCTGTGAGCCCCTCTCCTCGGTGCTCAGCCTGGAACCACCTGCATGGTGCTCACCTGGGTCTCACCTGGCCCATGTGCTGCCCATGCACAAACTAAACTGGGCGCTCTCCATCTGGAGAAGGAGTTCTAGGGTGGGTACCAGAGGGTGAAGGGGAAGCATGTACTGAGCACAGGACTGTCAGCAAGAAATGCCAGCCCCTGGGGGCTCAGAGGTCCCTTCTTCCCTGCAAGGTGATGCCAGTGTGGCTCCTTGGTGTGAGCCCACAGTGCCCAGCCCAGCTGAGAGGCTGGATCAGGGCTGGCTCTGGGAACCTCGATGTTCATGGCTTGACAGCTCTGGGGTGAAAATTCCATATACCAGTGGCTGCAGGGCGAGTCTGGGGAGGAGATGCTGGCAAAAACAGATTGTAGCAAGAAGGATTGCAATGGAGGGTGGTCTGGGTGAGTTTAGAGGGACAGGGACACGGGTGTCACACAAGGGAGGGATGCTAGAGTGGGTTTAAATGGTAAGAAGTGAGAAGAAGCAGTGATATTTTGGATTTGAGCTCCATAGGTGAGGGACAAGTAGAACTTAGCTGTTGGGGGTTACATGACACTTCTGGGGGCTCAGTCTTGCCTCGCCTCTCCCTCTCCACTCTCACCAAATGCCTCAGCAGGACTCACAGACTTTCGCTGCTCTGGGGGCTTCCCACCACCTCTTCAGCTCACATTTCTGCTCAAACCAGGTACTCCAATCACACCCCCATGGATGGGTCTGGGACCCCTGAATTCTTATGAGAGAAGGGGAGGAGGAAGAGGAGCAGAGAACTTCAAACCATCTGGCTTTCCCTAAACTTAGAAACAGGCTTTGAAGTCCCACCCCCAGGCCCAAGTCCAGCTGTAAGGGACAGCCCCAGATGCAGTGCTGCAGAAACTGGGGAAGGCACTGGCACTCCTGCTCCTCTGCTTTCCAAATCACCACCAGCTCCCTCACCCCAGCCTCAGCGTTCTCCTCCTGCAGCTTCCTGGGGTCCTGGCTCTGCCTGGAAGCTGGCAGGGAGCAGCCCCCACCTCAGCACCTGTGTGTACCCAGCTGTCTGTGGGGGGTTGGGGGAGCCAAGTAAATCCCCAGCCGTGCTGGACAGAGCAGGAAAACAAATCTTTTAGGCAGCATTATAAGGACATTAAAATAAACCTCTAGGCTCGCTCTGACAGGGCAAAAATGGCGTTTTCTTATGCGAGTGGCGACTCGTGTTTCACTGGACACAAAAGCAAGAGCAGTCCCGAGAGAAGGATGCTCAGCTCAGAGGGGGTGAGCCCGCAGCCTCCACCCCGGTGATGCGGGAGCTGCCGAGGATGCAGATCCCTGGGACAGGCACCCGCCAGCCTCGCTGTGCGGCTGCCAGCAGTGCAGGGGCAGGGCACAGCTAGGAGAGGGCTGCACGCCTCCAGGGCACGAGAGATACAGGAAAGAGGTATCAGTGATGCCTGCAAGACAGCCCAGCCCCTTCTCCCCTCTCCAATGGGAATGTCCTTCCTCGTTTGACCTCCCCGACCTGCTGCTCCCAGGGAGGTGTTGAGATGCCTTCTGCTCGTGGGAGGGTGATCAGAACAATCACTGCAGTCATGTACGTCTTCAGTCTTCTCCAGCATCTCCAGTTTTCTCCTGCATTTAGGGGAAAACTCTGCTTCTCTGTCCTAGGGAGCTTAAAGCAACCTGGGAAAGGCAGCAGCAGCTCCAGGTGCAAACTACAATGGAAGCCCATTTTAAGGGGAATATGCTGGCAAAGGGGGTCAAAGTCAAGCCACTCCCAGGAGAGAAAAATGTTTGTGATGCATTTAGAAAAACTGTCTTCTGAATGCCAGAAATGCCCAGGTTTGTCCTGGGATCACTGGGAACATGCCCTGCACTCCAGTGCTCAGGCGGACAGCGTGGAAAGGGGCCAGGCTGCGGGTGTGCTTGGCTGGAGGGATGAGGGCAGTGCCCCTCAGCCTCCCAAGCCCAGGACAGAGCCTGTCGAAGGTGCTGTGACACGCAGGACCCTGTCCTGCTGCCGGGCCGGGGGGCACAGGCGTGCTGGGCAGGGTGTGCAGCACCGGGCACGGCCCAGCCCCTGCTGGCACTGCGGAGCAGAGAGCTCCCCGCTCCCGCTTGTGCTCACGCTGCTGCGGCGCTTCCGAGGGGGTGGAAGTCGCTGTCGAAATTAATCGAGCACAAATTAACACAACATCTGTTTCCTGTCTTTCCCCTGCCGAGTTTCCCGGGGGAAGCGAGGCAGAGCTGTGCGCAGGGGGAGACGCACGGGGTGAGGGCAGAGCTGGGGGGCTGAGCAGGGGTGTCCCCCACGACGCACAGCCAGCTCCCCTCGGCATTGCCTCTGGGGTCAGGGCTCTCCACGAGGGTCTGGCAAGGGAACGATGAGGTTCTTGTGTGCACCAAAACGCTTTGGCTCCAGCTCATCTGGTTGGTTTCGGTCTCCAGGCATTCACTTCTCTCCCAAACTTGGCAGAGGAGATGGAGCTCACTACTGCCACGTCCACACACGCTTGTGGCACTGCCAGAGCTGGCAGCACCCTCCCCGCTGACAGAGCAGGAGATAAATGCCCACCCCCAAGCACCAGCGACAGTCGGTGTCAGCCACACCTCCACCCCCGGGGTGAATCTGGGGAGTCTGCATTTGCACCATCACTCTTTCAAACTCGGTGCTTGTTTGCACAGCAGCTGCACTGCCAGTTCTGTCCCTCGGGATCCCGGCCTGAGACCAGCCCACACCACCACACCTGGCCTGCAGGGAAGTGCTCTAAGAATGGGGCAGGCAGGCTACCTGGGCTCGTGGCTCAGATGCTGCAGGTTCATCCTCCCAGCGTGTCACGAGGCAGCCAAAGTCCCACAGGCCCTGCCAGGTCCCGGGACTTGCAGGGCGCTTGGGAGGGTGTGCAGCACCGATGGTTTGGGTTGGAAGGGACCATGTTGTTCCAACCCCCAGCCATGGGCAGGGACACCTTCCACTGTCCCAGGCTGCTCCAAGCCCCATCCAACCTGGCCTTGGGCACTGCCAGGGATCCAGGGGCAGCCACAGCTTCTCTGGGCACCCTGTGCCAGGGCCTGCCCACCCTCACAGGAAACAATTCCTGCCCAATATCCCATCTGAATATACCATCCCTCAGCTTGGCCATTCCCCCTTATTCTGTCACTGCTTAACCTTGCAAAAAGTCCCTCTCCCACCTTCCTGTAGGCCCTTTTAGGTACTAGAAGGGGGATGGAAGGACCTGCTTTGGGAATCCCCATGACTGGAGGGGTTTTTCTGTTTCACCTTAGCTCCAGGCTCTGTGGGCAGGAGGGGACATCTGTGACACTGGGTACAAGAGCACGGGCACCGTGCACGCCCCAGGCACTGCTGGCTCTCAGTTCATGGGTTGAGGTGGTTTTATGAACCAAAGCTCAGCTCAGCCCCACCAGTGTGATAAGATCCCCCAGCGAGACAGAAATGAGGACATCATAATTAACGTGGTGAGCGCACGCGCTGGGGGATGATGTGATTGCATCTGCATTCAGGAGTTTGCCTCACAGTTTAAATTAAAGTCAACACCAGTTATAAAAAATTTGCCAGATTATGAAAGGCAAGAGATGCAAACACCAGATATCTGGGCAGCTGAGGAAGGTCTTATAAGTCTCCCAGGGCCCGTGTGGCACAGCAGAGGAGAAAGCGAAGGAGCAGAGGAGAGACTGTGTCCCCCTGGAGCAGCAGATCAGCCTCCCACCATCCTTGCAGTGCAAAGGAACGAGTGTCCCCAGCCCTGGGACAGCTTCCAGGAGGGATGCCAGGTCTGCCTGGCATAGCAAAAGCTTTTGTGGCCGCTGAGATATCCAGCACTTTCCTTCCCAGCATGCTATGGCACCTCCTCGCGCCATTGTCACTGGGAGAGGGAAAGAAGAGAAGGCTGTTATTGCAGCTATAAATCATTAGATGGGAGGCCTTAATGGAGATAATCCCCGTGAAATCAGTCACTGCTGTGGCTAAGGAGGGATTTGTCAGGCAGTTAACTACCCTGAGCTTCACTGCAAGTGATTAACTCCTGGTAGTGACCAGCATCTGGGGAATTAGCAATAACCCAGCATTTACTGAACAAGCACTGGGAGATGAGCTTTTATCTCAATTACCAGCCTAAATCTTTATTTTCCGATGTTCCGTTCCTACACCTTTTTTGTTTTTTCCAAAGAAAATTAATTTCACCGCAGCTTGAGCTGTAACTTGATGGGATTCCTGGATCCAGGTAGAGGCTCCACCTTGGAACAGAAACCCAAGGAATACAACAAGGACATCAAAGTGAGGGAGAGCAGAGACATGGCCTAGGCACGTGGGAGAGCCCCAATATCTCTTGGTGCTCTGAGAAGAAGAGAAGAACCTGAAGGGGGTGGAATATCAAGGACACAGCACAGCTCGGACTGGGGATGGGGTTTTACAGGGTGGGCTTGGGGCAAAGGGAGACCCTGCTCCATGGCAGATGGGGCTCATCCAAGCCATGAACTCGTTGTTGGCTGAAGGACCAGACCCAGGTAAAAAAAGTCCCCTGGTGCATAGGCATGGCTCTGCAAACAGCTCAGTCCCAGGGCTGGAATCCCCGTTCCTGGCTCACAAATACTGCTGGGAGACCGTCCTGTGGCCGTGTCTGTGCTTTCAGCTGGGGGTTCCAGCAGATCTGGTGCCTTTCTCAAAGTGTACTGTAGGAGGAAGGAGGAGCACCCTTGGCCAGTTGTGCCCAGGGGCCTCAGGATACATCCCTTTCTGAGGAGCCAAGGGGCAGGGATGGGGAGCTGCACACCTCCCTGAAGGCCTTTCCTGGTGTTCCCACCAGCAAAGCCAACATGGAGCACGCCAGCTGGGATTGTCAGGGATTGTACAGGGCCAGGAGTTGGACTTAATGACCCTTGTGGGTCCTTACAGCCCAGGACACTCTGTGACTGTGTGATAGATGTCGGGGCAGCTGCCTGGGTGGCAATGCCCAGCAGCTCTCTGGGCTGACCCCAGCCCCTGCAGCAAGGGGGAAGCTGTGGGGCCACCACAGGAGGTGCTGGTGGGGGTGGATGGTGAGGTCGTGGGCAGCATGGGGGGCCTGTCTCCAGCACTCAGGGTGCTCCCATCCTAATTAGCTTTTGCAAGGCATCATTCAAGCTCCTTAGATACCCCGTGTCTGAACAAAATCATTTCCTGTTTGACTTTGTAAATCAAAGTAGACGATACAATAATTATTAATAATATGTTGACTTATCTCATCAGTGTTTTAATTAGTCAGTAGAAAGGCAATTTGCAAGGGGGCTGATCAGGCTCCCTCTGATCCAGCAGGTCACACGCTGAGCAAGGAGAGGGGAGAGAAGGGCACTGGGGCACTGGGGCATTTTGCTGGGGAGAACTGGGGTACAGGAGGCATGGCAAGGGAAGGGGTTGACCACGCTGATAAGAGTTTAATTTTCAGTGCAAAGGGAATTGTGCTGGGAAAGGAGCAAGCTGCAAAACTCCTGGGAGCCCTTTGAAGTTATAATTGAGAGGAACCGCAGCCTGCGGGACAGGGATGCTCCCAGTGACCCTTCCGCTTCCTGCACGTGTCTCTGGGGTGGAGGTGAGGGGGGAGATGCAATTAAACCCCTGAGCAGCAATTACAGCCAATTAGCCCTTAGTTAATTGTCTGGCAAGAGAAAATGTCAAAACAGGCCAGGCATGGCTCCCTGATGGCCTGACACTCCCCAGGGCCCACAGCACTGCTGACCCTCACCGTGCCCATTGCTCCCAGCTCCTGCTCCTCTGCTCTTGCTGGCCATGGCAAAGCCAGAGAGGGAAGTAACCTTCCAGTGAGGCAAGTTCACCTTGCCCACAGGGGTGATGAAAACATCAGGACTTTGCAAGTGGCACCCATCCAGTTTTGCAGTGCTGATGCTTTCGGACTGTTGCCCTGGCTGTGCAGGCAGCTCTGGGACCTCCCAGTCAGAGGAAGAAGTCTCTGAAGCTGCTGCCTTTCCTCTGGATCCCTAGGTGTGACAGGACCTGCAGGTGCTGGAACAGCAAGCCACAGGGCACTGCGCAGTGAGCCAGCCCACACAAGTCCCCTTCTGAAGCTCCTCAGGCTGGGGGCCAAGGCTCTGTGTTGCTTAGTGCCATGAAAAGAGCCAGGCAGAGCTACCCACCTCCTGCTGTCACCCACGTGGTGCTCCTGGGGGGAATGGAGATGTGGGTAAAGCAAAGCAAACATGAATTCAGCCAGCAGCGCTGTCCCTTAGCAGGAGGGTGCTGTGTCTGCCCACGGATGGAGCAGATACACTGCACCCTCCAGCACCAAGTGCACGCTCCAGCTGTGGCCCAGGCAGGACAGCTGGCAGGCAGCAGGGATGGGGGGGCACCACCACCAATCTTCCAGCCAGAGTAGCTAAATTAAGGAAACGGCAGCAAAAATAAATGACCCCGATGAAAATCTGGCTTCACAGCACAGTGCCTCTACACAACCCCAGCCCAGGCCTTCCAAACCACAGCGTGGGGCAGCGGGCAGGAACAGCCCCAGGGACACCCAAAGCACTGAGCACAAATGGAGACCAGCAAACAGAATCCCTTTCTTAGGGCAGGGATCCCACTGGATCTCCCCCACCTGAGCCTGAGGTGCACTGTAGGGGCTGCTCAGGAGGCATCTGCTCACAGCCAAACCATTGGCACGGGGTGAGTATTCTACCCCAGCTTCCCTGAGACACCAGCACCCTAATCCGTCTCCTGGTGGATCCATCAAGCAGATACAAGGGAAAATTTACTACTCAGAAAGGACCTGGAGCTGAAGGACCAGCAAGGGAGGTGAAGGAGTGAGGTGCTCTTTCCAGATGATGTGATACAATGGCCCCTGGAGGAAGAACCATGGTCCAGACAAGTGTTTAGAGGAGCCATTAAAACATCCAGCTGGAAAAAGACACGCAAAGGTGAGGGTGTTCAAGACAGTTTCCACACAGGTGTGTGGTCATCCTGTTGGTAACAGGGCCACAATTTGGGCAAAAGCACAGGGTAAGTGCACAGTGGAGTTAGCCCACGACTGACTGAGGTCCCGTAGGACCAAGAGGTGGGTCTGGCTTTGGGTGCTACCCAGCACCTAATGTGAGTCTTTTTGGTCTTCTTTTACTTTTTTGGCATCCAGTATTATAATTTCTTTTTATTCTTTATTATATTTATTATTTACTCTTTACTATATTTACTTCTTATTTTATTATGTATTATTTAATTGGTTGCATATGTTATTTATGATGTTATTATTTATTTTTAATAAACATCAGTACTAAGATGGAGAATTCAGACGTATTAGTGTTCAAGAGCTGCTGGTGAAGGACTGCTGGGCATCTGCTGCAGAGAGCCCTGAGAGCCAGCCCCAGCCCCTGACAGTCACACCTGACAGTCCAAATGGGCTGGGGCTCTGCATTCATCCCTGGATTTGTGAATGTCCAGTGCAGGATGCTGCACCTTAGCTGGCCATGCATGGTGAGAGTGAGGCCCCTGAAGGCTCAATCCTTTGTCTGCTTTGGGAGTGCAAGGCCCAGCCCAGCTCAGATGGCTCAGGCAGATCCATTCTCACCCAAGGCACCTCAGTGGTGAGGGGATCCCACCTGCATTCCTGACAGGGAGCAAGGGCCTGGGCGTGCAGTCATCCAGAAGGAGAGTCTTGGGCAGTCTGCGAGCAGGGGATGGTCTGACTGTGGGCAGGAAGTGCCCAGAGAGGGACAAAGGACAGAACACTGGATGTGGACTATGGGAAACAGCCCTGACTCCCAGAAAATCCCAGAAACGTTCTCCCTTGCAGGGGAGTAGAGGAAGCCCTGGTCCCTGATCCCCTGAATGTGCGTCAGGCTCCTCCAGGATGCCAGGATCTGGCAGCAGGGCTGGGATGAGATGACAGCTGAGCAGTGACAGGACAGCAGTGACAGCCAAGGGCAGCCATGAGGAGGACAACATCTGCCTCATCCAGGCAGAGGCAGAAGAAGGTTCCCTGGCTGGAGACCAGAGCCAGGCAAACCCTCGATGGGTTTTTAACAGGGGCCCGTTAACAGCATCGCCGCAGGACCTGGAGGATTTACCAGCACCAGCAATTTTGCAGCTAAGGATGTTTTTTTCCTCAAAGCTGGGCTGCTCTGAGACCTGAATGAATTGACAGGTCTGAAGGCCCGTATTTATGCAGGAGATCACATCACATTAGTTCCACGGTCCCCTCTGACCTTGTACCTCTCAGTCTCTTACATTCCCAGAATACTCATCCATTGCAACAACTAACTGCTAAAATTAGAGCTGAGTTAACGATTTAATATATTTACATATGTGATAAAGCCTGATAGAAATCTGATCATTGGTATTATTATGAATTCACCGTTCTGATCACTCCTGCTCAAGCAGTGCGGGGACTGAAAGTCTCAAGCAACAGATCAATGAAAATTATTAGAGGCCTGGGAAGATTTCTGTGGGAGGTGGAATTGAAAAGATTAGGACCGTTTAGTTCAGAGAGAAGATGAAAAAGAATGGACGTGAAAAATCAACACAGCAGCAACAGCCAGGTAGGCACCCCAATTTTGCACGTTTTGTGCCTGCAGAAAGCCCCACTGTGCCTTGCAGTTGGTCCGGTGGGTATTTATGGGATTGTTTCTGTTCGCTAAATGAACGAGCAAAATCCTTCCAGCCAGGTCACCCTGACATCTGAAACTCACTGCTTCCAAAAAGCTACTGTGGTGGGAAAAGCTGGGCATGGAAATGCCAGTGAAGGGAGCGTGTGGAGAGGATCCTGCCAGTGGAGACAGCCGGCCCACATGGGGGTCACCACCCTGCCATCCCTCCTGGACACTCACGCCACAGGGCTGTGAGTTTGCACCCCCTTTCCTTCCCCTCCACAGGGGAGGCTCCCCTGCCCCTCCTGCCCTGTTCCCACAGAAACTCCTCAGATTACAAGTGGTTGGGAGCTTCCTGGTCATTTGGGGCTGTTCCCCCCGGTGCTCACCCGGTGCAGTGAGGAACGAGACGCTTCTCAGCGTGTCCCAGCTCTGGAGTCCCCTCAAAGTTCAGGACCTGGTCACAACCTGGTCCCTACCAGGGGACATGAAGGGTTAAATGGCATTACCAAAAACAGCTGCATCCCTCTGCCAGTCTGTCAGGCTGGCATTTTCCCAACAGACATAGTCTGTTTGTTTCATCAGCACTGACTTGGGGCTGAGAAGCCTCCTCCCTATCCATCCCCTGATCCCTGCCACAGCAACCCACGGTGACCCGTCCCACTGGGGTCTCCCTGTGCCAACAGTCACTTCATACTCACCCCATGCGAGGGATAAGTCATCCAGCCCCAGTCTCCCGGGATTGTTGATGTGTCTAGCAAGTTCACTGGAAAACACAGGAGCAAAAGCTGTGTTAGAAAGCTTTGTCCCCATCCCCAAAGGGTGAGGAACAGAGCCACCATGAAGAAGCCCTTCTCACATGCCACTTCCTCGAAAATGCCCCCCACCCATCATTCTTTTGCCAGGGAATGCCTGGCTGGATGTGAGGGAGGTATGGAGTTTGGGGATGGCAACGAGCGATGCTGCCCAGAGCTGGTGGTTCAGGATAGAGCTGAGTCCTGGCACCAGCACTGAGAGCAGTGTGACCTTTTGGAGGAGAGCAGGCTGCGGGCAGCACGCTGGAGGGAGTGCAAAGCAAGGAAGGGCTGTGGAAACAAACTCCCAGCACCAGGTTGTCCACCAGTACCACCCTGGGCCAAGATTGGTGCAACTGGAGCATCATTCCTTGACTGGACACTTCTCCTCCGGAAGCCCTTCAGGCTCAGCTCCCTCCCAGCATCACTGGTTTGAAGTCTGCACTCCAGCAGCTGCTGTAATTGCACACTGCAGTGCCCAGCTCCAGCACAAAGAGACTCCCCATGGTCCTGGCTGACACCCCACTGGAGAAGTCCATCAAAGCCAACCCCTCCAAATCCCTGCCACCACCAGGAGCCCGGCTTAAAGAGGAGACAGAGGCAAACTGCAGGAAGAGGGGAGCAGATCGTGTGGGGGGAGAGGCGAGGATGCTTTCCAATGTGCTCAGGAGCTTCCTGTGGAAACCTGAGCAGTGGCAGCAGCGGAGGAAAGCAGGATGCCGTGGCACTGCTGCCTCTGAGCCAGCTGAGCCCCATGCCCCATCCCGCAGCACCAGGCAGAGGAGAGCCTTGCCCTGCCTGATAAGCCTGACTTGCTCAGCACCTGGGGAAGGAGCCCAAGCCCCAGCTCCATGGTGCAGATCCACAGGGATGGAGGCCTGGGGGAGGCTGCCAGCAAGGTGCCCTGACCCTTGGGAATGCGTGGGTACCAGCACCTCGATGCCTCAACACCCCTCAACAGCACCAGGCTCCCACAGGGACCCCCAGTACCTCCAGCTTTCCCCATCCTGAAGCCACCCCGTGAGGTCAATGCCTCCAGAGGCTTCATCCTTGCGGACTGCCTTTCCTCAGCCTTGAGGAGCACCAAACTGGACCTGGAGGCACTCTGTCACAGCATCCCTCTGCAGCACCAGGGCTGGGCTGGTCCCTGGGCTCAGGAGGGATGGTGGCCTTGCTGCCAGGACCAGCTTGTCATAGCAGGGACAGGGCATATCAGGACATCCAGCCCTGGCAGAGCCTGGGCTCAGCGTGAGGCTGGTCCCTGTAGCCCGAGGAGCGGGTGCCACTTTCATTTACTATTACCAGGCAGGAAAGGAGAGGGGGGGAGAGAGGAGCAGAGACGTGAGCTGGCTGTGAAACACCCGGACGTCATGCTCCTGACAGAGCAGATTAGGAGCTTTTGAGGCATTTATTAATGTTAGCAGAACAATTTGAAAGAATTTCCAGGGTTTCTTGTGTGGTTCCATTGGCCCAACAGCAGGCCAAGCCCCTCCACTCCCTGCGCGGCGCTGCTCCCACTGCTGAAGAGGCCCCTTGCCCTCAGCACGGAGTAATTACCTCGGAGATCTCAAATCCATTTTTATTTGTTATTGTTAATCTGAAGATTTTCTGCCTATTTTCCCTGGGTAATTCGCCCAGCAGGAGCCCAGGCTTGGGAGTTTCCCCGCTCACAGCACAGGAGCACAGTCCCGGTGACCCTCAGCAGGCAGGTTGCAGGGAGGGGACAGCTTTCGCAGACCCTGTCTCCCCCCCACCGCGGTCTCTGCACCCTCTTTCCCACGCTGGGACGCTCAGCAATGGATGTGGCTGCCTCCCACTGCTCTGCAGGCAGCAGGAGGAGCCTCCATGGAGCGGGGTCCAGCGGGATCACCGTGTTGTGAGGAATGTGAGCACATAGTGGGGTGTAACCCAGACTCGGCTGCCAGCAGCGTGTGGGAGCTGGAGCCAGCTTGCTGCACCCCATCGCACCATGCTGACCATGTGGTCATCACCCAGTCTCACTGAAATGCCGTGACCACCTGAAGGAGTCCTCTTTCGGCTGCTTTGGCTCCCGGACAACCTACACCAGCTTGCACCCCTGCATCCCACCCGTGGTCAGATTCCTCTTTGCAGGAAGAGGGGCAAGTTATCTCTTTTATTCCCCCAATTCAGCCAAGCGCACAGAGTGCTGCGTTTTAAGCCCACACAGCGGGCACTGCACAAAGGCACTGCGCGTCCAAAAGCTCCTGGTGGTTCACGGGGCAGCACCCACGCCCGTGGATCCCAGTGTCCAGCCCACAGCGCTGCGACACGCCCGGGTATGGGGACACCAACCCTCTCCCAAAACCCAACCGGTGACGGCCCGGGGGAACAGCCCAGCTCCGAGGGGAACCTGCCACACCTCGTGTGACAAGCCCCTGCCCAGCCCCGCGCCGCTGAGCTCCCGGCCACGCTGCTCCTCGGGGGTGATGCTCAGCGCCCGCCCTCGATCCTGCAGGGTGAGCACGACCACCACAAAGGACCCCTTTCAGCTGAAACACCGTTTCAGAAAACGTGCTGGTTTGGAAGACCTCTCTCCTACAGCTGGGCAATTCTGTTTGATGTTATGGACTGTCTGCACGTATCAGCCTCAAGCCGCGAGCTCCATTTTGTGTTCCTTTAGCACCATTTTGTCGTTCCCCCTATTCTGTGCCTTGGCCTTGCCTCGGCGCATTGAGCCAAAACACCAGGAGGTGTCAGGGGAAATTCTCGCCCTGGTGGAAAAGCTGTCAAGCCTGATTGCCTGCTCAGATGGAAGCACCTAGGAGCGAGCAGGTCGCTTCCCAGCACAACTGGGGTCTGCACGTGGAGCCTCACATAAGGCAGACCCCTCTGGCTGCATAAAGCTGCATCATGTAATGGTGCATGGGGAGTGCACATTGCAGCCTCACAGATACAGACCAGGCAGGAGTCAAAGTGTGTGAATCAGTGTATGATGTATGTGTATATTGTATTTATACCAGTATCTCTATTTTTGGATCTATACCTGTATCCATTTCCATACCCAGATCTACCAAATTCTAAACCCTGCTTGGGATGAGTGAAGGAGCTGGGACTGGGACTAGCAAACAGAGGATGGGCGTTTTTCTTGGGACCGTGTACCTCTTGTCCTATATCTGTATCTGTGTCTGTACATCTCTATCTTATCTATATATTTATATCAATATCTATATTTATATCTGTATCATCTATATCTGTATCATCTGTAAAGAGTGAGTGCTTAGATACCCTTCCCAACACTTGCTCTGGTGGCCACAGCTCTGGTGGGGAGGTATCGCATCCCTACAAAGAGGTGTGCGGGCACCTTGGGGTCTCACATCCAAGCACCCCGGGCTCAGGAATGGGCTCGTGGTATTTAGGGGAGCCTCTGCATCCTCCGCCCGCCCCGGGTTCATGGTGGGGTGGTGGAACAAGCCTGGGGGTGACACACTGGTGGATGGGCTGAGCCCCAGCCTCTGGAGAGCAGTGGGGGGGCCAAAGAGGGCTCTGAGCACCCTCGCTAATTGTTAACCCACTGCGGTCCTCCCTCTAATTACTCCACCATCTCCCTCTTAGGCAGGGGCTTTGTAGCACAGGCGTGGGGAGGAAGGGTCAGTGGGAGCAGCCCTGTTCCCTTGGGCTTCAGTTCCTCTCCATCACAACTTCAAAGACCTCCCAAGATTCACAGCAAGGCTCCCCCCACCATGCAACAACGCCTTTTGCATCGATAATTAAACTCTTATCGGCGCAGTTTGGCTGCTCCCCACTACCCAGAGACCAGCAGGCTCAGCTCCACAACCCCAGCAGGTCTGCACACCCCACACCATCCCCGCAGCCCCAGCCCCTCTTCACGGGGGAAGGACACAGGGAGGGTTATCCACAGTGGGAAGAGAGTCTGAGAAAGGGGCGGCGAGAGGCTCCCTGAGAGGAGGGGAACAAGAGCCAGTGGCATTCATTTCCCATAATCCGGGGGGGAACTCCGAAGGGGCAGGTGGGGCCGGGGTGGGTCAGCTATTTGTGTCCCACCGTTTAATCCAAGGGCCGGCTGAATAGGCAGCCTCGACCTTTCCCAACTCGGGAGGCAAAGCTGAGGCACGAAGTTGTGTCTTGCTGGCCTTGGAACATGGCGAGGGGACAGGACGGGAAGCTTCGCTTTCAGCATCCTGATCCCTGGGCCACTATTTATCTTTAAGGGATGCAAACCAGCCATTTATTCCCCAACAGGCGAGGCCAAGCGTTGGGGCTGGGAGGGAGGTGAGCTCTCCCCGCTCGGGAGCCGCGTGCAGGGATGTTCCCCACGGACCCAGGTCAGCGGTGGGGTGCTGCTGTGCCGGAGCAGCAGCCAGATCCAGGCAGGATTTGTCCAGCAGCTGCTCATCCACAAGGCTGCACCGCACTCAGGGCACAGCGGGGACGGGGCTCCCCTCGGCACCCACCAGCCTCGGCTGCCCAGGGAAGGAGTTTAGAGAAGCCCTGCAGGTAGATCCAGAAAATATCATCAAATCCAGCAGGAGTTTCGGATTTCCACGCTCCTGGAGGTGCCAGAATCGGGATGGAAAACAAAACAAAAAAAACCAAACCAAAACAAAACAAAACAAAACCAAAAAAAGGCAAAAAAAAAAAAAAGGAGAAGAAAAGTCCCAACCAACCACAACAACAATAAAAAAAAAAAAACCCAAACCCCAAACAAAAACACCAACCAAAAAAAAAATTAAAAATACCCCAAAAAACCAAGCTAAAAAGAAACATTTTCAAACGAAAGCAGTGCTGCTTTTTGGCTGTGCCCTAATTCCCATTTCAGGATTTCTTCTCAGACCTCCAGATTGTTGCTGTGAACTTTCCGTATTTAATTTTATATCATTTTGTAATGCATCAGGAGCGGCAATGCCCATAAGGACTGCCCAGAGGGTCACCCCTTTTCACTATACCCAGAGCAGGAGATACTTTGATGTAGGAAGAAAGCTTGTTTGTTCAATCAGTGCTAACAAAAAGCCTCAGTTCAGGTTTTAAAAATAAAATTACCAACCTGATCCTTCCAGCCGCTGCATGATATCATATAAGATAATGTGCAGCGCAAGAGCATAACCTGTGGTAGGACTGAGGTGTTGTGAAATAATGCAAAAAATGAAACAAAACAAAACAAAATACTCTGAATAAAGTATTTCTAAGGCTAAAACCCTTGAAATTATAGGGCAGGTTTTTTTTCTTCCCGGAGAAAAAAAGAAAAAAAAAGCACATCAAAAGCCACACAACAAAAAGCTGTTCCCTGTCAAAACTACAGGTGAGAAAAATAGAGATGGAAAATGCTGGTGTTTCCTGCTCGCTCTGAGACTCGCAGTGCTTGTGTGCAGTGGGACGGACAGGGACAACTGGGCGTGCTGGTGTGGGAAACCCAAACTGGACACGCTGCCCCCCCACTGGGCAGGGTGTTACAGCACTGGTGTGCAATGTCCCCGGTACTGGTGTGCAATGTCCCCGGTACTGGTGTGCACCCCCGGTCCTGGTGTGCANTACTGGTGTGCAATGTCCCCGGTACTGGTGTGCACCCCCGGTACTGGTGTGCAATGTCCCTGGTACTGGTGTGCACCCCCGGTACTGGTGCATGTCCCTGGTACTGGTGTGCAATGTCCCTGGTACTGGTGTGCAATGTCCCCAGTACTGGTGTGCAATGTCCCTGGTACTGGAGCGCACCCATCCCCAGTACAGGTGTGCAGCCCCGCACCCTGGCACTCACTGGTTCCAGTGCAAGCTGAAACTGGAAATCTCAGCACCCGCCCGGGCTGTGCCAGGGCTCCAGGATGGGTATGCGGGGCTGGACGGGGCTCAGAGTGAGGGTGAGCCCGCACTTCCATGTCCCTGGTCCCAGAGCCGGTGGGAAAGGAACTATGTCAGGCTCTGGGGGTGACTGGGCTCGCTGTAATTCAGGACAGAAGCCGGAGGAGGAGGTAGGAAGGCTCTGAGGATGGGGGGTGAGAAAGGTCAGGGAGGCAATAAATTCCATGGAAACACCCAAAATGAGCAGGGGAAGGAGCAAGACTGAGGCAAGGCTGGGGAAGGTGCACTGTGGTCCCTGTGGCCCTGGAGAAGGCACAGCTGGTGCCCCCAGGTCTGTGTTTGGCCATCTGGGAGTCACACGAGTCTTTTCCACCACAACGTCCCCAGCCTAAGGGACAGCACAGTGACACGGCCCTGTCCATCAGCAGAGAGGAGCCTGTGCCTGGCACAGCCACTCCTTGACATCTCACCTGGCTAAAAGCCCTGTGGGAACTGGTCCATTCAACCCCCACACCACCAAAGGGCGGCTCCTGGCATCCCTGACCCCTGTCCCCAAAGCCAGAAGCTTGAGGAACAGGTAATGGACTTGTACCTGGACTGGGACTTCCCGCGTCCTGCTGAGCTGCAGCCCAGGTTCAGGGACACCCGAGTACAGGGACAGCCTAAACACCTCATGGTACCAGTAATGCAATATCATGACAGCCTTAAAAATGCCACAGGAGTTTTCTAACACAAAATAAATGTCTTCTGCTTGCAGTCAGCAACACCTCTGTGGCACAGACTCCAAGAAATGGGAGCTGTGTCCAGAGGGGTTTGTCCCAGTGTCCTCACACCAGTCCTGACTCCCTCTCCTCTTTTATCCCATCTGTTGGGTATAATGAAATAAACACAAATGCATTTTCAGCCTTAGTCACCGAGGTTTCCGACCTCTGCTGCGTTTTTTGGACACTGAAGCTCATGCCAGGTAAGCTGCTAACACTGTCCCAAGTCCTTTTCCCAGAGTGTCTCACTTCCCACACGTAAGCTGCGTGCCCACTCTGTTACCTCCTGCCTGTTTGGGATTTGGAAGATTTCTTACCCCGAACTCTAACTTCCCATGCCACCCACAGGGACTCAGGCAGACCTGGCACTGGAGATCTGTGCCTGTATCAGAGCCAGGGCAAAACCTGCAGCACCCCGAAAATGCCCTGCCCTTCCCACTGATCCCTGCATCCCAGCAGCCCTGGCAAAGCTCTGAGTGTTATCCTCTCTGGAATGCTCACTAAGGAAACGTGGGTTTTACAAATGTGTTCGCTTATCTGGATTATCTGGAGGGGCTTTGCATGGCAGTTTTTCAGGCTGCCGTATGCTTTTTCCCTAATTTCTCTGAGGACATTTTGCTCTCACACCAGTTGGCCACCCTAAACCGTGCTGAGCTGTTTGTACCCCGGTGACATTTTTAAAGCAAGATAATTTCTTTTAAAGGCTTTTGCCTTTGCTCTCTTAAAAATAGCTTTCTAAAATGGAACATTTTCACAGACAAAAATACCAATACTAACCGCATTTGAGGGGACAGCCTGAATATCTCATACCACTGGTAATTAAATATCACAGAAGTCCTTAAAAATTGCATGGAAGGTGCATAACACAGAAGGTATTTCATCCAAGGAAAGACCCAGGAACATGTGGCATCGTTGGTGCTGGGATGGAGCTGGGATGGAGCTCATCCATCCAGCTGCAGCCAGCACTCCTGCCACTCACTACTGTGATTAAATAAGCATTTTAAATATGAGAAACTGGACATAGAGCAGAAGATACCACAGGCACAAGCATGATAAGCAGGGCTGAAGGTAAAGAAAACTCACAGAAGGGAACCTGCAGAGCCCAGCCTCCTCGTGCCCACAAGGGCTGCGAGGTGCCCAGGCTGAGCTTAGCACTTTGACAGCCGAAAAATATCGGCTCTTTAATCCTGCAGGAAAAGTCTAACAAGAACAAATGGCTGGAAGATGAAGCCAGGGAAACTAGGGAAAGAGGAGGCCGAGTTGTAAAGGCCGGGGCTGATGAGCCCTTGGAAGGGATTATTAAAAACAGCGCGGCCTTTGTCGAGGTCTCCAGATAACCGGTGAATGCCTTTCTGGACACCACCCCTGACCCACACACACTTCATGAGGCTTTACTGGTGTGCCTGGATCTGATCCATTAAGGAGTTGCATCCTTTCCGTGGCTGTTCATGACACCGAGTGTCACGCATCGCCATGGGCAGGATGGGAGGGTTTTGTTTCGTTTTGGAGGAAATAAAAGTGCCTGATCCCACCAGGCACTTCGGAACTGGTGGGGCTGAAGGGGTTAATGGCCTCTGTGACAGAGGAATCACTTCAAGTGTTGGCCAGGCAAACAGGCTGGGGTAGGAGAATGAACTATCAAAAACTGTCAGGGTATGAATAGAGTTATCATATGAATGGATGTGTCCCCGGAGATAAAGGCAGCACTGAAGACTGCCAGCGAGGCCAGCGAGGACAGGCAAAACACCCAGGAGCCGGCCAGAACAAAGAGCAGAGGTGTCGGGATGTCTCCACGAAACTGGTGCTCCCCCAAGTCCTGCTGCCGGGCCCCAGCACCGACGCCGGGATGTGTGGGATGAGCTTTTGCCCTTCCCGAGCATCTCTGGGGCCTGGGGTTCACTGCTGCTTTGTTGGGGTTTGGTTTTGGTTTGTTTTTTTTTTTTTTTTTGAGTAAAATATTTTGCTAACCACCTTTCAGCAACGGAAAAAAATAAAGGAATTCTTTCCTCCCCGTAGCAATCCGTCGGGTTTTCAGTTGTGCTTAAATTTGGCTTCATCAGATCCATTTCCACCATCACCGAAATGGGTGCTCATTTATCGTCGCTGGAAACAGCCCCTTGCAATTTCAGGAAACAAGAATTCAAGGAGAATGAAAAACCCTGTCAAAGTAGGCGTGTACCGTGCACTGGTGTGGCATTTTTCTGCAAATTTAGGAGGTTGATTTTCCAAAAGTTTTATAAGCTATTAATACAAGAGGGATGGAAATGAAAATGGCACCGGAAACGTATCCCCGTAAACCTACCGAAGATCATGCAAATATTTGCTTTATATCAGCATTTTGGGAGCAAAAAATTAAACACCCCCAAATTTTTTATTTTTTTTTCCCACTAATGTAGCCTAAATCAGCTCCCTGTTTCAAACCAATGCTTCTCCATCCCCCATCACCAGAAGTCCATATGCCGAAACGCTCCTGTTTCTTATCCTTGCAGGGGAACACACATCCCCACAGCCTTTCTAGAATGGAAAGGGCGATTTCCTCTCCCTTTCAGTGCCTTGCTTTTCCCGCAGCCCCGACTTCGGCATTGCTGCAGAGGAGTGGGAAAGAAGCATTGAATAAACATGCAGATGAGTTTTTACCTTTTTTTTTTTTCTATTTGAGCAGAGGGGCAATTAATGAGATTACAGTGAGAGATTAGCGGGGGAGACCCCCATGAACCCTTCCTGTGGCCCCCGTTTCGGCAGCACAGCAAGCGGCTGGGTTTTCCCAAGGATCCTGGTGCTTTCCCGCTCCCCATCCCTGTTGAGTGGAGGGACAAAAGCCCACCACCGTGGCATGAGGAAAAGATGAGGATCCCCTCACCGGCTCTGCATCCTCCCCTGTACATCACCCCATCCCCACCACCCACTGTTTGCCTCAGCCAGCCTGACGTCCCCCAAAATTCTGGGGGAGATGTCCCCAAATCCCCCTTCCCTACTTCCCCAGGTGGCCACAAGGACCCCCCCAAGCTCACCCACGCACCACGGGCTCCATGGTGTGATGGGGATGGTCACCCATCTCATGGACGGAGGGCAGAGCTGAGCTGGGGGCATCACCTGGGAGGGAGCAGACCCCCAGCAGCAGCATTTGAAGTGCCATTTTTGGGCATAAAATACAATTTTTTTACCCCCCCCACCCGAGCCCCAAATGTGGTAATTTCTGCTCATCTGATTTTCTTTCAATATAACAAAGATATTTGGTATTTTTTATTACTTAACTTCAATTCGTGCTGTAATATAAAATACCCGCTTTAATATTTTCACCTGTGCAACTCAGTGTGCAATAGTTTAAATATTTTAGTCTCTCGTACTTCATATTATTGAAAATAACTTTTCTACCTCCCTGCTCTAAAACAATTTAATAATTTCAGCCAATTCTTTTTTCAGTGCTCCAAATAAAAATCTTCCACATCCTGCAAATTTTTACCCCTCTTTGAAAAAAAAAAAAAATCTGAGTTTTGGCTTTCAATGCATTTCACAATGGCTGCCGTGCTGAAATGGGGGATTTCCCATGGAATGGCAATTCCCTTTTCCTCCTATTTCTCGGGCACCCCTGCACACAAGACTGAAAGGAATGAAAAACATAAGCTTAAAACTTCTTGGAACAAATATTTCAGGGAAGAGAAAGGCACTGGGAGCTCTCGGGAGGAAAAAACCTAGGACTGAATCTGGTTTTTTTGGTTAATACATGGTTTTATACACCGATTGCCTCCCAATACGTGCACGCAGAGCGCAGCACATCCCGGCCTGAAATTCGCTTTGCGGCTGTAATTTTTCCACCCTGCAGCTCCCAAACCAGCACCGGGTTTGCTCGGGAGCTCGGCCAGAAACGCAGGGCACGGAGAGGCTGCGGGAGCAGGCAGCGGTGGCGGCCAGCAGGGCTACACCCTCACACCGTGCCCGCGCTCGCCACGCGCTCCGGGAATGGGGCAGCCCAGCCTGGCACACCCCGAGCGTGGCACGCGCCAGGGCTGGGCTCTGCTCTGCGGCATCTCCCACGTTTCCAGCCCCATCCCGTGCCAGCGGTTCCGGCGTGGGCGCTGCCCTCAGCCCAGCCCATCCCAGCACCTGGAACACTGGAACTGGCAGAGCCCACAGCCACATCCCAGCTCCACCGCTCGTGCTGGGGACGGGGCTGGCACCGAGTGCCCCATCCCGGGGCACAGCAGAGCCCCAGGATCCGCGGGGCCATGAGCATTGTCGGGGAGGCGGACGGAGCACTGCCAGCTTTCTGCAGGCTCCCACGCCTTTTCTTGATGCCACTCAGCACCTCCTGGCTGGTCTAAAGCAGATCCAGCCCTCTTGGCCTGCCCCGGAGCCCGGATCATCCCCAGCCCCGGGCAACCTCCTGACCAAGGCTGTAATTGAGGATAGCTTTCTTTTCCAACAAGTCTTGCGGGAAAGCCAGGTCTTTCCCAGCTGTCCAAGCAGACACCATAAAACCCAACCCAGCATCCAGCCATCTCCTCCACAGAGGACAGCAAGGAGGCCCTTGCCTCGCTTGTCAATGCCCAGGGTGCACCAAGCCCAAGCAGGGATGTTTGGCTTTGCGGGGCTGCAGCGCCGAGAGCCTGGTGCAGCACAGGCAGCATCCTGCGCAGGGCACGGGGCACAGGGCAGCTGCTGCATCCCAGAGCAAAGACCGAGCAAGGGCTGGGAGTGTTGGGGCGCTGGGGCCCCATTCTGCACCCTCACAGCCCATCCCCAGCAGTGAGACCCCAACGCATCCCCCTACATGGGCAGCAAAGCGGACGCAGGCAGCATCAGGAAGAGGGCCAGGAAGAGGGCCTGGAAGTGGGCAGTGGGCAGCAAATAGCTGGAAACTGGGAGTAGAGGTGAGGAAGATGCTGGTGGGTGTTGGACGACGGCAGTAAGCACAAGGACCCAGCCCAGCAGGATGCTGCAAGGTGCACGAGGAGCAGCGGTGGCAGCCCTTGGGCCTCAGCGTGCTGGAAGGGTGGCAGAGATGCAGGGGCAGGAGAAGGGAGAGATGCCACCGCCTCCATGGGGCAGGGACACCGGCCCCGGGGCTCGCTGCAGAGGCTGCGCCGTGCTGGCCGTGGCTCTCAAGCACAGCAGAAGGGAGGAAGGATGCTGCTGCCGGTGCCAAGGACACGCTCGGGAGCGGGAACGGCAGATCTCTGGCGATGAGGATCAGCAGACCTGGGAAGCAGCCGTGCCGCTGCTGCCAGCGCAGAGGGAGGCGG
>VZRQ01005484.1:150659-166046 GCA_013397975.1 Machaerirhynchus nigripectus | reverse complement strand
ACCCCGCCCTCGGGAAGCTCCAGCAGTCCCCGCTGCATCTTGTGCCCCCCATCCCTCTTCGCTGTTCTCACTGGCCGCGGCCAGAGGCAAACTTGCAGCCCTGCGGGGGAGCTCTGCGCTCGGTCGGGGTCAGGTGCGAAGGGGATGGGGTTACCCGTCCCTCCCGGTGTGCACGGAGAGGAAAACCCCTTGGAAGTGCGAAGGAGACAGACAGGACACCCCCATCCCGATGCTTTCCATGCCACATCGTTCAGGGATAGGTACTCTGCTCACAACTGACCTGTGGCAGTGGGAGCAGGGGACATCACAGCCAGGGCTCACAACGCCCTGTTGACCACCACGCTGGTCGCCTGAGAGAGGGTCAACCCCTTCCAGAGCAGTTTGGGAAGACACAGGAGCTGTTGCCAAGGCAGAAAGGCTGGGTACCGGGCAAGGGCGTCCTGCCACAGGGGCCTGGGGCTACCTGGGAAACACAAAGCATCCTTCCCACAGCCTCTGCACCCCTCCTGCTTGGAGCCACCAGAATCGCCGAGCCAGGTGAGTATCTTGCTCAGCATTAAACACTCGACATCTGTCAACAGACCCCCTACAGCCACGACTGCTTCCCCATCTAAATGCTGAACAATCATTAATACCTGCCCGTGGTAACCACAGATGCTGACTCCCATCTACGCCATGTGCAGTGAGTTACTCGCTCCTTCATGCACTCGTGGCCAGTGCATTGTGCCTGCAGCCCTACCCTGCCCCAGGAACTACCCCTGGGCAAGGCACACAGGGCAGGATGGGCATCCCTCTCTGTTGTCCATCAGGCCATCCCTTGGAAAAAGCTCATCCCAGACTTGTTCAGTGGGGACAGGGAGGGAGTGGGGGTGTTGCACACAGTGTACCCTGTGTGTTCCCTGGAGATGCTAGACCCCATGCCAGGGCACCCCATGGTTCTAGCAGCAGCTTCTCGTGTGAAGGGCTGAGAGGAGCTCCCTGCCCGACTCCCAGCACGTAGTGGCAACAGATCCTCGTTCAGAATGAATGAGGACTGTACCTGCAGGGACACGTCTGCACCACTCATCACCAGGACCTGGGAACAGCACAGAGCCTCGGGTCCCTCCAGGTTTTTTACCCTGGCTGCCTGGGAAGCCGTCCATCCAGAGACAGCGCTGGAGAGATCCTGTCATCAGCGGTATCACGGGATGGGCTTGCGGAGCAGCTTAGGCAGGGACCCAGCTGTGGCTCAGGGAGACGCCAGACGTTCCCAAGGCAGCTGGCACAGGCCGAGCGGTGCTGTCGGGCAGGGGGTGCAGCTACACAGTGGCCTTTGCAGTGGACCTTGGAGCAAAGGGGTCAGGGCTGGTGGTCTCCAAAATTGCACCAAGCCACCAGGAAGCCCCAGGTGGTGCCGCAGTAGTTGCACCCCTGCAGCTGGTGGGGAAGCAAACTTTCTGCCAGCTATCACATTGCTGCTCTGACCCAGGCATCTCCATTTGCTGAAAGGGCTTGTCACAGCTCGGTGCCGGATCCTTCAGTTCTCTGTCCCCCAGTGCCCGAGCAGAGCCAGGCGTTCCAGAGGGATGCCATTCACACTGCCACCATCTGCTGCTTGGCTCTTGTGAAACCCCCCTGCAGAGCCACCTCCAGCTCTGGGGTCCCCAGCATTAGAAGGGCTCATTGGAGCAAATCCAGAGGAGGCCACAGAGACGCTCCAAGGGCTGGAGCCAGGTTGGGAGAGATAGGGGTGTTCATGGGGATAAGAGAAGGTTCTAGGGAGACCTCAGACTCCCTTCCAGGGCCTAAAGGGGCTCCAGGAGAGCTGGAGAGGGACTTGGGACAAGGGATGGAGTGACAAGATAAGGGGGAATGGCTTCACACTCACACAGGGCAGGGCTGGATGGCATATTGGGAAGAAATTTCTCCCAGTGAGGGTGGTGAGGCCCTGGCACAGGGTGCCCAGAGGAGCTGTGGCTGCCCCATCCCTGGCAGTGTTCAAGGCCAGGCCGGGTGGGGCTTGGAGCAACCTGGTCTGTTGGATATGGGGTGGAACAAGATGATCTTTAAGGTCCCTTCCAGCACAAACAATTCTATGATTCTCTGATCTCAGTCCCAAACTCTGGAAAAAGCTCTGAGGAGGCAGAAGCCAGCTTTGGCCTTCAAGCACTGAGTGATTCCACTCCCAGTGCCATGCCCCTAACCCTGTGGACCTTCAACATCTCCCAGCTACCCACATGGGCTCTCCAGTCCCCTGGTGCCATCCTAGCCCCATGTGTGACAGGAATATGGGTCCTCTGGGTCTTGCAAAGGTGCCAAGAGCTACCAGCTATTGCACACCCCCACAGGTTTTGGCTTTGCTGTGCCCCAGGATCCCAGAGAAGCTGTGCTGGCTGAGCACTGTTACACACTCACACTGTAAAGCAGCTTTGCAGGAGCCAAGACACAGCCACTCCAGAAATGCCCCAAAATCCCTTCCAGGGAATGGGAGGCCTCTCAGATACGCTGTCAGCTCTGGGGAGAGGGGATGGTGTGTGATGGGATCCCTGCAAGCAGTGGTGGGTGCAGCAGGATGCAGGGTCAGTGTGAACTCTGTACCACAACACAGCGCACACACACTGGGCACCGAAGGGCTGTGGGGGTAGGGGCAGACATCCTGGTTTCCCTGGACACTTGGTTTTGTGGTCAGGATGTGCCTTGAGTGCATAATCAATGCACGTGCGAGGAGGCTGGGCACTGTCAGGGGTGCTGGAGCTGGTACAGGGTCCAACACTTCTGGGCTGCTCCTGGCTGGGATGCAGACCCCTTCCAGACTGGGATCCACGTGCAGCCACCGACGTGGTCACAAGGCATCACAGGAACCCCAAACAGACCAGGAAACAGAAGCATGGAGGGGATCACACCAGGATCCCCCACCTGCAGCCTTCCCCAGGCTCCCATTCAGCTCTCCCTGGCCTGAGCCCAGCTGCCTCCCCCTTCTTGCTGAGTGCTGCTCCCTCCGCTCCTTGGTGAGAATCTTGCCAGGTCCCTCAGCCGTGGTCCTGCTCCTGGCTGTCACCGAGGTGGGGAGGGTATTTATAGATGCAGCAGAGAGAGGAGAGCGCGGCTCAGGCGGGGAGCATCAGCAAAGGAGGGAAGCAAGCCTGGGTTTACCCCCTTTTAGCAGCACCCAGGTCACTGTGCATTTAGCAGGGAGGCCACAGCCTCCTCACTAACTTGGTAGCTCAAACCCGAGTGGTTGTTGCCCTTTGCACCCAGGGATTGCCCATTGCAGTGCTGAAAGAGCGAATCTGTGCCTGGGCTGAGGAGGGCAGCCCTGTCTCTGGTGTCCCAGCACTTCTCTGGCACCTCCAGGCACTTCTGCTCTCCTGTGGCATCTACAGGGCCACGTGCCTCAGGGTCAAGGCTGGTGGAGGCACCACGGGTGACATTCATCAAGGGGATGGCACCATCTCCACACCCATGTCACTCTGCTGGGACACCAGCAGAGCCAGGACTCCCTGCTCCAACCCCTGCAGAGAAGGAGATGCTCAGGGCAGGGACAGAGCCACGGTGCAGGTCTCTGTAACCCCTCACACCCGTTCATCCATCTGTCCCCTGCTGCACATCCCTTTCCCAGGAGGAGGACACAGGATGGGACGTGGGTGTCCTCTCCCAGGCGCAGTGTTCTTCCCTGTCCCGCTCATCAGGTGTCGGCAGGAGGAGGACAAGGACAAGCTGTGTATGTCCCTGAGCAGTGGCAGCGCTGCACAGAGGCCCAGGATGCTCCCAGCAAAGCACTGATCATTGTGGGTAGGGGGACAGGACTCCTGGGGGACTTTCTCCACCCAAACAGCTTTAAAGCATGCTCCATCCATGTCTTGACCAGGCAACCGCCCTGAATCCAAGGAGCTTTAAAAACCTGAGGTTGAACGAGTCAGATTCCTACTGCCTTCCCCCACAACCCTGAGCCCTCCGTCCTGGCTCTGCAGCAGAGCCCCAGAGGTGACAGGACAGGAGGAGGGTGCTGGACCCACGCAGGTGAGACATCCCCCTCCACACTTCCAGTGGCTGTGGCATCCCCCAGCAAAGTCTGCATTTAGTACCCCAGGCTGAGCTGTCAGCAGGAGCCCCCAGGGAACTGCAGTGTGCCCCAGCTAAGGGTGCCTGTGACAGCCCTTTGAACTGGCCCCTGCTACCTGAACAAGCTGAGAAGCTGTCCACATCCATGTAACAACTCACCTGGAGCAATCTGGGTGCTAAATCACTGTAATTCCCCGTGCTGCATCAGGGCTGGGACAGATTGCTCAGCTGCAAGGCTGAGGATCACAGGGACCACATCTCACCTCCCCCCCTGCCTCCAGGGGAGCCTGACAGGCGTTTTCCCCTCTCCAGTGTCCTGGGGTTGTTCTTTTCCTAATGTGCCAAGATCCTTTTTCAGCCAGGTGCTTTCCCTGCTTGCCCAGTCCTCCCTGGGGCTCACCAGTATTCCATCATCGCTTGGCCTCTTAGGCAGGGGAGCAGCCACCCAGCCAGGCTCTTTCATGAGATGCCACGGCTGAAGATCTCCTCCAGTCCTTCAGCACAGCCAGGAGGAGGGTGCTGCTCCCTCCTCATTATCACGGGCAGGTGCCCAGGTTGTTCCATTAATGCCAGCAGAGAGGGCCGGCCCTTGGCATCACTCGTGATGAGGTACAACTGTGGGAACCACTGGCCAGCTGAGCAATCAGCACCCAATTAATTCAGGTCAAGGCTGGGGAGGCTGGACATGCCTCTCCTCCTTGTCATTATCAGAAAAGCTGTGTATTAATATCCTTTCTATTAAAAAAAAATAATCTTATCATAATTTTTCCTCATTGAAAGAGACAGTTTGGAATTGGAATTGAGACAAACACAAGCCAAGAGAACCAGCTGCAGAAGGGGAGAGTTTAAGAAAGGTCTTTTGGTAATACCCATCGTTCCCTTATCAGTGAGGATATTAAATGTATTGAAATGCTAAGCAGCTCTTTAAGGACTGTCTCTGATTTTCATTAAACAAGCAGGGGATGAGCAGAAGGGAAGGGGATGCAGCACTGTTCTCCCTCTAAGAAATTCTGATTGCTGGATATTAGCAGCATTAATGTCCTTTTATCCAGGAGCACCCGGGTTGCACTTGCCTTCTTGCCTATTTTGTGTCTTGCTGAAGTGGAACTAAGTCTCTGCTGCCTAACGTGGGCACACAGTGGCTTTGGAGCTCTTAGGGACCAGAGGTGCACAGAGATCCACAGCAGGAGTCTCCCAGGGACCATGAGTTGGGTCCCTGTACCTCCCATTCCCACCTGCTGCCCAAAAGGAGATGTTAGCTCACGCCTTGGCAGGGCAGGCTGGGCCTGTGAGGAGATGGGGATGAGCAGTCAGAAGTTTGACCCAGGTGAAATCACCCCAACAGCCCCAGGCCCAAGGTGGAAGGATCACCTGAGGGATGGTGAGGGGTGGGCTACAGCCTTGAAACGTACCTGGCATTGAGTCCTGGTGATCCCCAGGCATCTCCACGCATGGAGAAAAATGCTTCCATGCCCTGCCTGAAGGGAGGTCTGGGGAACTCCTCTGCCCCACTCTGGGGAGCTCACAGTGCTGTAATGACCTCAGGGACTGTCCCTCAGCTTCCCAAACGGGGACATTGCTATGGGAATGTTGCAGGGAACCACTACAGCACTCAGTGCTACGGCACGGGTCTGCAGGAGGGCTGGGACCACACAGGGCCACGGCAGAGGGTTTGGGGGGCTCTGCAGAGGGTCTCAAGCCTGTCTGCAATACTGGCGTGGCCAGCTGAGCACCTGCAGGAGCTCCAGCCCATGCTCCAGCTCTGACACCCAGGCAGGGCAGACAGCCTCTGGGTTTCTCTGCAGACAGCCCAAGTGAAGACGCTTTGCTGGCTGAAGAAGCAAAGGTGCAGCGCAGCCACGTCCAACCACTTCAAAGGCACGTCACGAAACAAAAGCCATGAATCAGGTGCAAAAATGGCACAAGAGCCACAAGTACACCTCAGTGCTCTTAATATCTCTCCTTTGCCTTCCAGTTTCTAACCTTGGCCTGCCCGTGGCTCTGCTCTGAGTGGTCACAGAGGCCGAAGGCTCTGCTGCCATCACCACAGGCCTCCAGGAGCTGGGGCTTGAAAGCACCCAAAAATAGCGAGGCTGCCCATTGCATCTGTGAGAGACAGCAGCTGTGGAGGAAGGCAGGCAACCCCCATCCCGTGTACATGCACTTGGAAAAGAAAGGGACACAGGGACAGCCCCAGAGCTCTCTAGAGAAGGGCTGGTACAAACAAACAGAAATTAGCTGGAGCTAATAAAACAGGGGCTGCCACAAGCCCAGGCAGCACGGCATGTGTTTAACCCCAGTCTCCAGAGCCCAGCAGCTCCAATATTGCCGAAGGGAATGGCTTTGTGGGCTAAGCAGGTGGTTTGAAATGCTCAGACTTTGGGAAAACACAGGGTCCCTGCAGGACAGCTGAGTCTGCAACCCAGCTCACTACCCCTGCCACACAGGACCCTGGCAGCACCCTGCTCTGGGCCATCCCTCTTGTGTCTTTGGACCCAGCTTGTGCTTCTTTCCTCCCAATTTATTCCACACCTTTTCTTCACTCCCTTCTGTCCTTGCTCTTTCCTTTCTTGTGCATGGTTTGCTCTGTTCTGTCTCTGGGGCTTTATCCCACATGGACAGATGAGCAGCTTTGTGCCTGCCAGATGGCTGTGGCACCTCCATCCCCATCCCCTGCCACCCATCACCGCCTCCTCTGTTCGCAGAGCTGGTCACTGCTTCCAAAAAAATCCCAGCACCCCAGAATAGTTCGAGTTGGGAGGGACCTTAAAGCTCATCTTGTTCCAGTCCCCTGCCATGGGCAGGGACACCTTCCCGTAGACCAAGTTGCTCAGAGGTTGCTTTGCCCCCAGCTCAAGCTCACCCTGTTGGCACCACCAGGTTTCTCCAGCAGCAATGAGACAAGTGCTCCCCAAGGCAGCCAAAACCCCTGCTATTTGTGCTATGGGATACAAATCCCCACAGCATCAAATGGGGCACTTCCATGGTTGTTTCTTCTTGTGGTTTCTGGACCAAAATAATCAAGCACGCCTTCAGACACTGTCATGAGATGGAAAGGAAAGCAGGACAACCACACCAGCCACCTCCAGAGTCCTGTAGACTGCCTTGGAAGTACATTACAGCAAGAGTCGCCACCCTTTGGCATCCTCAGCCTCTGTCATCCCAAGCTGAAGATCTCTGTTTGGCCCCAAATCGCTGGTGCTGAGGGGCAAAGACACAAGAGAGGCAGAAAATACCTCCAGCCCCACCTCAGGCAACCCTTGCACAGCCAAGAGAACACTCTGGTGCTGTTGAGACTGTCAGCTTCACTTCAAGCACATTGTTTCTGCTGGAAGTGGAAATCTCAAAGAGACTTAATTACAGAGCTGGGCAGGCCCAGACATAATCCTTTTGAAAGCTCACAAAGAGATGCTGTCCAAAATTAATTTTGAGGCTGTAAAAACAACCAAACAAAGCTGCATCTAAAATGGGGTGAGTAATGGGGGAACAATAGCGAAACACATGGGAACACCCACAGCCACTTCAGAGCCCAGGCAGGGGTTTCCCTGTGCAGAGGGAGGTACTGGTCAGGCAGGAGCTGCTCCCAGAGAGTGGTACCCAGGTCCTACTTACCTGGGCTATGCTCTCCCAGAGCTCTGTCTGTGTTATCTGCCACTTTAGGGGGTCTGGGACCAGGCCATCTGCGTGCAAAGGTGGGGCTGGCTGTGGTAAAGGAGAGTCCCAAGCCATGACCTTCTCCTCTGGTTTAGGTTGCACACCTTGGGATCCCCAGCTGCAGCTCCAGGTTTAATATTTGCTCTCTCTGATGACGAAGTTCAGCTGTAGCAGGGACCATGCCACCAGCTGGGCCTGTTTATTACCCAGCACAGGTCTCTGTGAATGCAGAGTGAAGCCAGCCTCCCACCCAGTAGCACTCCTTCCCATGGGATGTTGGATGCAGGAATATTTAGGAAGAACTGGAGCTATGCACCCAGCCCTGGCTATTGCAGAAAGTTATAAATAACCAGGTTACCTTGGGTAACCTTTCAGAATTGAAGCCTAATGTCTTCAAACATCCACCCCTCCACCTTATGTCACTGAGATTTAACTCCCTGTGGGGTGCGAGGGGTCAGTGAAAAGCCCTTCATCAGTTCAAGGGTCAGAAGAAGATGAAAAAATGAACTGAAATTGTGTAAAGTGTACTCAATTAATACTGTCCCAGGAAATAATTAACAGGTTCAGCTGGAAATTGTTTGAGAATAGAACCTGTGTTTTACCAGAAGGTGGAAGAGGGTCAGGGAGGACACACAGATTTCACACAGAGAGGACTCAGGTCTGGGACTCAGATGGACACAAAGCCCAGAAGCCCTCCCAGAAGCACCACGTGTGACCACGCTGTCACCCTGAGCAGAGGCAGAGGAGAAGCCACATGTCTCTTCTGGAGCCTCGCCTGCTCAGGCCAGCAGGAGGCTGTTTGCTACTCCCCAAGGTTGGTGCAAGCAGTCCCAGCTGCTCAGAGGAGGCAGGAGCTGTTGAACAGTCACTGAGAAGCCAAGGCTGGCAGCATCTGGCATCACCGGCTGCCACCCCACAGCCTCCTCACTGCTAAACCAGACCATGCTACCAGCCCCTATCACAGCTCCAGGATTAGATACCAGCTCTGCCCCTCAAGAGTCTTCAAGGGCTTGACCAGCCTGTGTGGTACTGCTGCCTGCCCAGCTGAAGACAGTGGGATCAGCAGCCCAAGTCAGTGGCACAGGGTCACGCTGCCAGATTTTGGCAGCACTTTTCCCCATGCCGTGTTTCCAAACATTGTGAGATTTTCCCAGCCTGCAGCATGGGGGAGGTTTATTTCTCCCCTGGTTTGGGGAATTTGGGCTAAATTGAAATCAAGTGGCTTCAGATGAGAATGTCATCAAACCCCAGATACTGCAGGGCCTGAGATGAGCACCCAGGAACAGGCAGGACAGACACTCCCCACTCATCTTCCTCTTGCTCTGACTGACAGCAAGCTGTCTCTAATTTTTAAATATATACCTTTTTTTCCCATTTTGTCTTTGGAAACAGCCCCTCCATAAGGCAAAGTAAACAGAGCTCCAAGAATTGATTTAGTCCCTCCAGCTTCCCCATGGCTGTTCTCCTCTCCAGCAGCCCATCCCAAGGACACTGCAGCAAAGCTCCTCACTCACTTCCAGCAGCTCTGGTGTCCTGGGGTGACTTTATGCTGTTGTATCCCCCATCACCGTTCTATGCCCAGACATGATTCCTGTGCCTTTCCATGCCTTTAAAACTGAGTGCAAGAGGGAGAGAAAAAAACTGAGCGAACTTTTCAAACAGTCTGTGCTTCGAGGACACGGAGATCAGCTGTTGCTGCTTCTTGCTGAGGAGCAGAGGCAGTACTTCCCTCGCTTTTCCGCCAGTTTTTCCGGCTCTGCTTCTTCGGAGAGAGAAGGAGAGTGGTTTTTTTCCAGGACTTCGGTTTCTTTTTCTTCTCTTCTGGACTTGTTCAGAACATCAGAACTGAGGGACCTTCCACCAGCCTGGAGGGGGCCGACCCAGCTCCGAGGAGAAGGAGAGAGAGACCACACCCACAGAAGGACTCTAAAATCTTTCAGGTTTTCTCTCACAACGAGAGGTTTTTGTTATTTAGCATTATTATTATTCTTTTCCTGTGTGTTTGTTAAATAAATAGTTTTTGTTTTCTTTTTTCACATTCCTCCGAGGAAAATCTTTTTTTTCCCTGAACCTGGTGGGAGAGAGGTGGCTGTAACCTGTCTTCCTTTGAGGAGACACTCCTTTTGGATGTTTCCTTTAAATTTGGCCCAAAAAGCCACACCTGGCACAGACCCTTTTGTGCTCTGTGAGGTCCCCTGGGGCACCAGGCACTGCCAGGAGCCACCCAAGGCTTTGGTGTGCCTGCAAGGCAAGACTGTCCCCTGCTCAGGCACCTCAGCCCACCAAGGCACCACCCCGAGGTCCGTATCTTCTTTCCAAGCTCTCATTGAAAATACTTCTCCACAGCATAGTAATTCTCCTTCCCAGCAGTGTGTCCGGGGTCCTGAGGTGCCCTAATTTAGGCAATAGGCTCCCTTTGAAGGCAGCCCTGCAGTCAGTTGCACTGTGACCCCATCATGCCCTGAGGGTCTCTCATCCCAATCTAGCCACTGAAAGCTTTGCAGCAGACTCCACGCCCCGTGCCTCTCTCCTCTCATCTCATCTGGCTGTGCAGGAGGACATTCCCTAACACATCTCATTCCTTTGGTCCTCCAGTTACAGCACTCGGGTGCTGATGTTAGCAGAAATAGGTCCTTATCTGGTCAGTGGCACACTCAGGTGGCGTTCACACGCAGCAGAGACAACTTCACCACTCTCAGAGGTAGCTCCTTTTGTAGAGATACTTTCTGTTTCGCTCTCAAATATCTGTACTCAAAGGAAAGCGAGTTGCCTTGACCTGGATACTTAGAGCCCGTTTGCCTTCTGCAGCAGCTCTTTCCTCCACTGCTTTGAAGAACTCATCTGAGCTAATAGCACGGGCACTTTCTTCTTTATCCTCCCCATGCATCTGCTGGTGCTTACAGGCTCTTGCATTTGCTGCCCCTCCCAGCTGCAGGCGCTTATCAGAGCCCACGCAGCATTCAGGTGCTGTGCTGGCTCCATCCCCGCCCTCAGATCTGCTCTCACCTCCGCCGCGGGTCGCTCTGGTGGTGTCAAGTGTTTTCAGCAGTTTGTGAAGGTTCCACACTGCTCACCCTTCAAAGGTGTTGCTCTGGAGAGGGTGACTTCTGCTGCCTGGCAAATTCTAATTGCTGTGCCCAGCATCAGCTCTGCAACCAGACCTTGCTCGCTGCCTCTGCCTCCCTCTCAGTTGCCTGTTCTCTAGCCACACATCAGTCACCAGCTCTTCTGAGATTTCACTTTCTTTCAGTCCTCTTTGATTAAGCCATGTCTTTTATATGTTTCATTTTTTTCCCATGGTGTTCCCACGTGCCTCAGGTTTCTGTGCAGCACTCCCATAATTAGCTGCCTCAGCCTCAGTCAGCTGAACGCTACCAGAGAAATCAAATGCTTCAGAACCAGCCAGTGTCACAAATAAGGCCTTGACACCTTTGTTTTTACCACAACTTACTACTTCCAGTGGCTGTGAGAAAGCTACTTGAAGCTCTCTTCCCATGCCAGGCAACTCCAGCATCCTCCCACAGACCCCAGGAGCCAGAGGAGCAGGCCAGGAGAACAAACACTGCAGGCACACAGCAGCACCAGTGACCAGGAAACTCCCCTGTGCTGCGGGGCAGAAGAGCCACACCTCCCTCTGCCCAAGAGGATTCAACCCCCACCTTCTGCCTGTCCAGACTGTGCTCCAGCCTCTCGCAGGTGGTGCGTGGCCAGACCCCTTGGGCAGAGGTGAGCCTTGAACACCGAGCCTCGTGCAGCAGCTTCTGCAGGGCCTGGACAGACAGTTTGTCCCAGCGAGGTCCCTGGAGGGTCAGATGTGCAAACCAAACTCAGAAGGTCGCTCTGGAGTTAGGATCACACCTGAGGTGTGCCGCAGGCCTTAGAATGAGCAGAAATTTTGGCTTCTCAGCTTTTTCCAAGCTGCAGAAGGCTCCAGCCTGTCTTGGCTGCCTTGGACTGGAAAGGTGGGTTGCACCAGCCAGGCTGGTTTTGTGGTGCCAAAATCCCATTAAAGAGGTTGCCTCCAGAGCTGAGGCACACGAGAGTGAACTGTATCAGGCTCTAACCAGCCCAGTAAAAATCTTATCTCCCTGCTTGACTGCAAAGCTCAGTCTTGCACAGCAGACCATCCATAACTCAACCAAGACTGAAGATTTCCAGACCATATTTTCCTTCTGCCCAGAAGAAAAGGCTGCTGCTCCAGAAGTTGTTAAAGAAAATGACTGAAGAGGAGAGAAGGGGACAGAGAGGACAGGACTGCCTTTGCACAGCAGATGGAGACCTGGCTCCTGTTCTCTCCTTTGCTTACAGGTTTACTCCCCAAGTCTTGTCTTGCCTTAAAGCCCAGGCAGCAGATGTCCTGGCCAGGCCTGACCTCCCAAGTTCTTGACATGCACAGTACATGGAATGCTCTTGTCCTGCCCCATAGGGTTGGAAAATTATTTTATACACTCCCAAGGACACTGTGAGTACTTCCCATGCAGCAGAAGAGAGGAGATGAGGACAACCCACGTCGAGGAGTGGCAGGTGTCCTAAAGAATGGGCTCCAGCCTGGCACCAGGGTCTCCCACAGAGGGGACCATCTCCTTAGAGGACATGTCTTAGGAGACCAACCTAAACCTAAGCCGGAACTTTTCTCCTGTCTAAATAATTTGGTGAATGTGGATTAGACATACACACCACCAAGGAAGTGTTTCCAAAATCAGTGGGTGAAGTTAAGGACTGAGCCAGGTACTTTCTGCATGGCTCTGCTGGATCCACTGACCACATCTCCTTCCCTGCAGCAGAGCTGATGCTCCAGTTGTCACCCCAGGGCAGCGTGAGGGCACTGCAGTAGGTGCTACTGCGGATGGGAACAGCAACACAGAGCAAACAGCTTCAGACCAGAGTCAGAATTGTGGTTTGAAATCAGAATTAATGTCCCTGTAGCTTTGTTATCTTCAACCTCTCCCACTTTGGCACAAAGCCGTTGACCTTCCCACAAAGGCACTCCCTGCTCCAGCAGGTGGTGGGGAGCAAGGACAAGGGGCTGCTGGGGCTCCTTGGAGACACCTCCCAGATTTTCCGAGCGTCTGGGAAAGCAGAGCATCACCCCTGCGGCTCAGAGCAAGGCGTTTCCAGAGAGCAGAGGTCCCGGGTGAGCGGAAGCGGCGATGCTGGGAGGAGGAAGCCACACATCGGGGCTGGGTTTGGGGTCTTGCCGATGTGCTTGAGCTCAGCTCTCAGCAGCCCCACGGACTCAGCCGGGTGGGGCGTCCACAAGAGTTTCAAGCAGCGCAGTTGAGACGCCGCGGCCCCGCATGGCCCCTTGCCCTGGAATGGCTGTCAGACCTTCCCAGCACAGCCTTGTCGAAGGCAGCGGCCCCGGCGCGGGGCTGATGGACGGGCTGGGCTGGGCTGGGCACGGGGGACACAGCCCCGGGGTGAGTGCCAGCCTGTCCTTGCCGGGGCTGGGCTGGGCTGGGCTGGGCGCGGGGGGCACAGCCCCGGGGTGAGTGCCAGCCTGCCCTTGCCGGGGCTGGGCTGGGCTGGGCTGGGCGCGGGGGGCACAGCCCCGGGGTGAGTGCCAGCCTGCCCTTGCCGGGGCCGGGGCTGGGAGCAGCCGCCCGGCGCTGCCAGCAGCGCATCCAGCTGCAGCACGGGCTGGGGCTGGTGCCGGCAGCCCCGTGCGGACAGTCCTGCACTCAGTGAAAAACAAGCTCCATCTGGTCCTGCAGAGGGATGAGGTGCCTGCACAGGGACCCCCAGTCCAAACCTGCCTGCGGTGCGATGCCACCTGCACCTACTTGCCTTCCCCCTGTCCTTTGTCTCCTCACGTGCAGATGCTGAAGCCCAGCTCAGCACCCACCTCCTGACAGGTTTGCTCCGGGACACTGCTGGCTGCCCACCCTTGGGGCAGCCCAGGAGCTGGGAAGCCTTGGTGGAATGCTCCCTGGAAGATGACAGGTCTCCAGCTTGGGTTAGGGGATATGCCTCGCGCTCTTAGCTGCTCCACCCAGCAGTGGAGAAGTTTAACTGGGTTTAAACTGGGAGAGGGAAGGGTTAGATTAGATAATGTGAAGAAATCCTTCCCTGTGAGGGTGGGGAGGCCCTGGCACAGGTGGCCCAGAGAAGCTGTGGCTGCCCCATCCCTGGAAGTGCCCAAGGTGAGGTTGGATGGGGCTTGGAGCACCCTGGGACAGGGGAAGGTGTCCCTGCCCATGGCAGGGCGTGGGACTGGATGGGCTTTAAGGTCACTTCCAACCCAAACCATTCTGGAGTTCTGTGATAATTACAAGTGATAATTTATTCATTACTGCTTACCCTGTTTACTCTGTCTAAGCCTGTTCCCCCTGAGCTGGAAGACACGGCCAGGGAGCAGAATGACATCCCCATAATAAAAGGGTTCATGGTCAGCCTCTCTCTGCCTGGGCTAGCCACGCCACGTGCTGGCTCTCGGCCTCTGGGAGCCAGCACACGTGCCGGCGCTAGGCTCCCGGGGGCCATGGAATACAGACCTTCCCCAGTCCCCACACGGAGAGCCTTCTCGCCTCCTTTATCACCACTCCCGTTGCGGAGCCTTAGCGAGCTGGGGCAAGTGAGGGGCAGCCTGGCAGAGGCTGCGGGATGCAGCGCGGCCGCTGTCCCTAAGAGACCCCGCAGCGCTCTCCGGGCAGGCTGCAGCTCGCCGTGCCACCACAGGAGGAGAGCAGGGATGTCTGGTTGCAGCAGAGCACTGGGAGCAGGGCTCAGGGCAGGGCTGAGGGCAGCTGCCTGTGCCTGCAGCTTCCTGCCAGGCCACTGCAGTGGAGCCTGGCCTGCAGCAAGCTGCACGCAGCTGCCTGCACTGCCAGGCCTCCTGCTGGGCACCAATCTTCATCTCTTTGAAATCCACATTAAAATACATGAGCCACACTCTCTGGCCAGGGCTCCCAGCGCTGGATAATTGCTTTTTAAGTGCTTTCTAAATGCAGACTGCATGTCATTCTTACCACCATTGCCACCTCCCCTGCACCCAGTGTTTGATCTGCTGCATGTCATGACAATATTGCAATTACCCTGTCAGTGTTGGGAAGTGCGGGCACTCCCAGATGGAAAGTGCAGGGGGTGGGCTGGACACTGGAATCCTGCCCTCCCGATCTCTGCAGACAAGGGGCTGGCAAGGGTCCTGCACACTGGCTAAGCCCCAGGCTCTGGTGGATCCAGAGGAGCACGTGGGGGTCACCAGTGAGGAGCACCGGGACAGATCCCCTCAGAAAAGGAGGGGACCTGCTGCAGGCTGAGGCTGGAAATGCAGTGGATCCCTGATTATGAAATGGATCCCTGATGATGCAGTGAATCCCCTTGCAACAACTGCTGTGTGCAACTTCCTGGCTGTGTGCTCTCCTTCCTCTGCAAGGCATCTGCAAAGTCCATGGCTTTTAAAACTCAACCAGGTCCCTGCCTGTGTACCCTTTTTCCTCAGGCCCACGAGCCCAAGATCCGCTGCATGCTGAAACGGCAAAAATCACTCAATTCACCCCAAAACCAACTTACAGTCACAGAATCATAGAATCACTGGGGTTGGGAAAGCCCTCTAATGTCAAGTCCAACCATTAACCCAGCACTGCCAAATCTACCACTAACCCACGGCCCTAAGCACCACATCTCCACCTTTCTTTAACCCTTCCAGAGACTTCTTGCTTTGTGGGAAATGCTAAAGCAGAGAAAGAGGGA
>VZRQ01005484.1:132969-150551 GCA_013397975.1 Machaerirhynchus nigripectus | reverse complement strand
GGAAATGCTAAAGCAAAAAAAGAGGGGAAAAAAAAAAAAAAAAGGGAAAAAGAAGCAAGTACCATTCTGGACTGGTCCCAGGTGTTGATTTAAAGGCGCTATTTCCAGGCCTGGCAGCAAAGCTGAACTCTGACCCACCCACCACATCCTCTGAAGGACACAGCTTTGAAGGCAGCAGCAGTCAGGCCTCTCCACAGCTCACTCCAACTCCTGTGCCAGCATTGCCACCCCCGGGTGCAGGGGGGCTGCTGGTGAGGACCTGCCCCTGCCACCACCTGCAGCTGCCCAGCCCTGTCATCCCCACCACAGCCAGACCGTGGGGCAGGGCAGAACTTTGGCACAGAGGTGAGACAAGGCAGTGCTGCTTGGCAAAGCTTGGAAAAACTTTGGGGATGCCATGGGGGTGCAGTGAGGAGCCCTGAGGTATTTCCTTCCCCATCTGCTCCCATCTGGCCCAAAGAGGAATGGTGAGGCTGGGACACAGGTGGTCCCCAGCAGGGGACACCGACTGGAATGGAAACACTGTGGAAAGAACCTCCCGGTGGCAGCAGAGCCTTTTGGACTGTCACGTCAGCAGACCCAGGAAAACCACCCAAAATGATCCCAGTGCAGTTCTGTGGGAGCAACGTGCACCGTGCCACTGTCCACAGCATCACCCTCCTGCTGTCACTGTCACCGGGCGGGGTCGGGGCTACAGGGCTGTGGACTGGCTTCTCCACCAGATTCCAGTATGCCCAGTGTGCCGGGCAGAGCAGTGCCCCAGGGAGAGGGCACAGGGACCTGGCAGCTCCCCTCTCCACAGGAAAAGGACAGAGCAACTCCTCATGCTTGGGAAGCCCTGGGAGGCACATTTCTGTCTGACCATGGAGAAAGGGGACAAAAGGGACACACAAAAGACAGTATTAATGCTGCTTTCCTTCCCCATGCACTCTGGATGGGTAACTCCCTTCTGACTGTTCCTAAATCCTACAGGGATCCTCTGGACATCAATTTCCACACCACACGCACCTCTGAGCCTCTGTGCAATGCAGCTCCCCCACAGCCCGCTCCCCCTCACCCACCACCTTTACTCTGGAGTACCCAGCTGCATCTCGGGCAGTATTTCCCAATTTCCAGAGCTCCTTGCCCGGTCTCACATGCACTGAGTGGTCAGGACTCAGCAGGGGAGTGTCTTTGAGCTCACCCCAACTTGTATCCACTGCCTTGGGGTGCAGCATGGCTGGGAATGTGCAGCTGGGATGTGGGCACTCAAATCCCCGTGGATGTGCCCACTGTGCTGCAGCATACAGTCATTTCCGGAGGCATTTGGTGCTCAGCACTGTCTGGGAACCACTGCATGTCATACCTGGCTGACTGGTCTGCAACGTGCCAGGGCCCTGTGGCCACCACCAGTCTTTGTGCCTATGAGTGGCCACAGCCACAATCTGCTTGGTGTGACACCAGAGGGAAGCACCACACTAGGAGCTACTGGGCATCTCTGCCATTTGGGGGAGCAGACAGAGCAGAGCAGAGCAGAGCAGAAACCCTGCCTTGCTCAGTGCTGGTGGGAAGGTGGAGAGAAGTGGAGGCGTTGCAGGCAGAAATGAGCTGGTATTTCGTCCTCTGCTTCCTGCTGCCTTGGATCCCACAGGTCACTCGAACCCTGCTGCCCCAGATCCCACAGACAGATCGCTTCAACCCCAAGAAAGCTCTTTCCTGAGTACGTTTGCAAGGAGGGCCCTTTCAGCTCCCCAGGCGCCTCTTGCTTTGCTGAGGGTGGCTGCTGGACATCTCCCCTGTCCCATTCATTATTCTATCCATCTCACTGTGTTCCCTTTCATTCATCCCTTCTCAAACTAAATAGCTCCTTTCTCCTCTCTTCTCATGTGGAAATCACTCTCCACCCATTATCATTTTCATGATTTCACTTTCTGCTGTATCCACTGTGATGAGACACGAGGACGCAGCAGTTCTCGGTGCATTTCTGGGTGCGTGGAACATCTGCCTTCACGCTGGCATGTCTTGTCTTAATGCATGTGGAAAAACTCATTTCCTCCCTTTTAGCGGCAATGCCGTCCCCCAGTGAGAGCTCATTGCTCTCCGTTCCCAGGCCCTGTCTCAAGGCAGGGGCATTGGAAACACATCTGAGGGTCTTGTTCCCAGCTTCAGATGATCTTCCTCTCAGCTGATGCACTTCTATCTTTAATTTCCTTCTTTTCATCCTCTCACGCTGCTACAGGAAGATGTACATGTGCCTCTCCACGATTCCTCACCAGTTTGCTCCTGCATATCAGGAGCATAGCACCATGGCCACCCCTTCAGGGGGGTGCAGTGGCTTGGAGGCATTTCCAGCTGTGGGTCATGTGTGGTGTGGTCCTGTCTCAGCCATCGGAGAGCTGCCAGCGCCGTGCAAACAGCAGTTGGCCAGGCCAGGCTCACATTGCCTGGCTCAGCCTCTCCCTTACACCCAGCAGAGCAGCGCTGGGACCCAGTGCAGGCAGCACCTCTCCCACCTGGGATCCAGCATCCAGCCCCCCCAGCCACTGCCGGGGTGGCCACACCCAGAGTCAGCTGCTCGGGGAGCTGAACGAGCGCTTGGGCTGGTACATTCCTGATAAGGCTCTGTCTTATTCTGCAAAACAGTGCCGCACTTCTTATCTGACACAAATCCGCGGTGTTGCTCCAGCAGCTCTCCAAAGCAGCGATTTAACCCCGGACACGTTGGTGTGAACTTGGGTAATTATAGCTGGAGCTGCCTCCAGCTCTGCGAGGGCTGTGGGTGTTACAGGTGCTCTGTCTCAGCGAGGTGAGCGGGATTAGAGACATCATCCTCCCAGGAGATGGTAGCTCAGTCCTGGAATATAAATCAGCCTTTTCTCTAGGCTGATATGTCATTTTCCTGACCCCCAGAGCGTGGTGCAGTGCTTTACACCAGTTCCCCTGAGACTAACCAAGGCATCAGCAATGGCAGCTGGGCTTTGCAGTCTGCCCATTCACGGCCAAGTGGTTTTTATGGGTGGTCTCCAGATGATGACCAGGTGTCACACCAAGCCTGGCCAGCACCACCAGCAGAGCCTGGAATGGTGGGGCTCAGGGTGGCTTCTCCTACCACTCCACTACTGTCAGGAAAATTCAAGACTGGAAGCACAGGTGAACCCTTTCTACCCTGTCCCTTTCCTGTAGAGGCAGGCCAGGTAAGGAAAGGCCACCACCAGCTGACCAACGCAGAGAGAAGTGCCAGCCTTGAGGACAGCCCAGGGAGATGCTGCTCTGCCCAAGAGTTTGCTGGGCTTAGGGAGCCTTTCTGAAGGAGGGAGCGTCCTGGCACTTCCCAGGTGACCAGAGAGCCCAGTGCTCCTCCACAGGGTGGGAACACCCTCTGTGCTGTTTGTCCCCAGCTGTCCCCCATACCGGAGGCTGCAATCACCACAGACAAGTTACCTGGGCTGGGCACAGTGGGGAAGGGGACCAGATTCACACCGTGGTTCTTGGGGTGAGCCCAAGGGACAGTGACATCTGCAGGGACATGAGCAGTAGCACTGCCCCACTTGGGTCCCAGCTTGAGGTCCTGGGCAGCTGGAGTGGGGCCACACTGGCTCTGCCCAGAGTCCCAAGGCCACCTAGGCACTGGCTCCTGGTGGGGACAGCAGGGACATGGCCAGGCTGGAGGAAAGGACAGAATGACCACGATGTCACAGTGGCATTTGCAGCCTGATCCCAGGAACGTTCTCAAATCCTGACACATCCCACAGCCACCGTCTGGTGGCAGACCTTGCTGCTGGAGGGAAAACCCGCTCATCCCCAGGCTGGGGGAGAGAAATGGGAATTTCCCAGGGTCGAGGACAAAAGGAGGTGTAAGGACCAGAGCATCAGCATTGTGCTTAGGGCTGGGACGAATTTCAGGTCTGATCTGTGCACGTCTAATGGAAGAGAAGCCTCCCCGCACAGGCTGTTCCACTGCAGCAGGGAGAGGCTCAGATGCACGCCGAGGGAGGCACGCAGATGCCAGCATAATTAGCCACAAAATAGACTTTTCAGTATCACACAATGACAAAGGAAAATAAAAAAGCTCTGCGTGCTGATAATTCCTCAGTGCGCCTCGGTGACAAGGAACTGGGACAGCCCTGAGCTTCCACTGAGCCAGAGGAAAAGGTATTTTTAAAAAGCAGATTATCTGGTTAAACAGAGGGCAGGGGGCTGAGCCGGGAGATAATGGGGGTGTCTGTGACAGCTTTATTAGGAAGTGCCTAACGTCGGAGTGATTTCACAGAGGCTCTCAGAGCAGAGGCTGGCTCTGAGAGCTGGATCCCCACCAGGGAGCCCCAACAGCACTGTCACACGGGCTTAGATGGCAACTGGCCCCAGCTCTGTGCATCAGGGGACAATGGGAGCAGCGGGGATGGGCTGTAAAGGGTCCCCACCTGCGTGTCCTCCTGGGGTACCACCTGAGGGGTGCAATGGGCAAGTGCTGTAACCATGAGCCATCGTCAGTAGGAGTAACTCTACTAAGCCGAAGGAGGGCAATGCTCAGAAACCGGGGGGAATGCCATTGCCTCCACCATCAGGACTGGCAGTCCTGGTCCAAACACTCCCAGGCTCAGCAGGGGCAGGATTCAGCCCTCCCTTGGCCTTGCAGCTGCCACTCAGGACGCTCTCACCTGCCTTTTGCAGGGTTTTCTTGCTGCCTCTGTCTCGTTCCTTGCTGTGGCGTGTTCCCACATGATGCAAAGACCCCTCAAAGCTGGCATTGCACTCGTGCAGCTGACCCCAGCCACAGACAGTCCTCAAGGGTGGTCGTGTTCCCCAGGGAATGGTCACAGCCTCAAGGCTGCCAGACCTGCAGGAGCCTTTGGACAACGCTCTCAGGCGAGGGTAGGACTGTTGGGGTGTTCATGCAGGGCCAGGAGTTGGACTCAATGATCTTTCTGGGTCCCTTCCACCTCAGAATTTTCCATGACTCTATGATCCTCATCATATCTCCAGCACCTTTTGCATCCAGGGCCTGCAGAGAGTGAGTGAGTATTTCCTGCTGCCTGCCCTGGCAGCACCCCACAGACACCTCCTGGCACTGACCCCTGCAGTGCTGGGCTCCCAGAGGTTTGGGAGTGCGCAGCTCCAGAGTGCCTGGGCAACACGTCAATGGGATGGGGCATATCCTTTCCTTCTCCAGACTCTTCTGTCAGGGCAGGGACCCAGCCTGGCATCAGGGTGTCACCAGTGTGCACTAGCAGGATTCACTGAGAAACCCAAGCTGTGATCATCCTGTTCCCAGGGACCAGCCAGCAATGCAGGGTACCAGAGGAAAACAAGTCTTTGTCAGCGTGACTCCTGGCCTAGGTCCCCGGAGCAGCTGTAACTGGGAACAGGGGCACTTGAACCTGTCTCTAATCCCAGATTTTACATGAGCTGAACAGGTCCTGCCTCTTGCCTGGGGCTTACAGTGGGATTGACAGGCGCTCCCACACTGCCCGGATGCCCCAGCCAGCCAGAGCTGCCCCGAGTGGCTCCCATCACCCGGGCCAGGGCTTCCCTGTGAGAGAAGGGCAAGCTCAGATGCTGGGCCTGGCCTTGAACATGCCTGGCCGTGGCTCTGTCCACGGGCATCAGAGGGAGGATGAAAATCCGGGTCCCCGGGAACAAAAGGCTGCGGCGCCTCTGCCCCCAAAGCTGCCAGCTCAGCGTGAGAGGGCTCCCCAGGGCTCGGGGGAGCCAGTGATGAAGCTGTCTCTGACAAGGGAAGCTAAAGATGTAAGAGGCAGCATGAAATCACGGGTGACAACCATAACAGGCAGCTCCAGACGTGCGAGGGGGAGCAGGCACTGTGCTGCATCCACCCGGGAGGCGCGGCCGCCTCTGCGGTGAGCGGTGCCTGCGGTGCTGGGCTGCAGGACTGACGCAGGAGGAGATGGAGACAGGCCCTGCACTGGCCCCATTGCCTGCTGGTGCTCTGTCCTATCTCACTGGCACAGGGACTGGGTGACTTGTTGTCCCAATCCTGGCCACGATTCCAGCTGCTGCATCTTGCTGTCCAGCGCTGCAGCCCTGAATGAAATGTGGTTACCACAAAGGGGATCGCAGCAGCCAGGGGGCTTCACCTTGACTGGGCTGCCAGCCTGAGTGCCCAGCTAGGACAGAAGACACTTGCTGATTTCCCAGTGGAAGTATTCCTATTCCATTATCAGCTTAACCCGGAGTGCCCGAGCCAGTGTGCCGTCTTGTCAAACCCTGGAGCTGCAGAACACAGCGCCTGTGAAGGCAGGGTGCTGCCTGTGCTGGGGTATTACCTGTGCTGGGGTGCTGTCTGTGGTGTCAGGGTGCTGCCTGTGCTGGGGTATTACCTGTGCTGGGGTGCTGTCTGTGGTGTCAGGGATGCTGCCCAGCTGCCCCCATCACCTCCTCCCACCACCAGCTCCACAGTTCCCCTTTGTAGGCCTCTGCACAAGGGCACCAGGACTCAGCCACCCTCTCTTTCAACTTTTCCCCCCTCTCCTTCCCCCCACTCTGTAACAAATCAGTGAAAAGAAGGAAGAGAAGAGGCTCCAATGACAGATGGAGCTGGTGCTATCATCTCTCTTAACTGTCACGGAGAAAATCACACGGCAGCCACTGAAATTCAAATTAGAGTTTTGCTGAAGCTGCTAAAACTCATCAAAAGATATCTTTGAAGTCCACTGGCAGGCTGGTCATTTCTTTTAAATTAGTCCCTGTTGAAAATGAAATTGCAGGGAGTTGGTGTATTAGCATATTGGAGTGAGAGAGACAGCATAATGCTGCCTTTCCAGGGAGCAGAGGCAGTCTGCTCCCGCACAAAGCCCACACTCAAACCGGGCTCTTACTGCATTAGTTTAAATGAGCGAGTCATTTCAAAGCTCCCATTAAGGGGGCCGGGCTGGAGCTCACAGGGAAGGCGGCAAAGACAGGTCAGTGCTGTCCCCGTGTCCGTGCCCTCCCGGCCACAGCGCCGCTGCCCATGCAAATGAGGAGCTGCCTCATTAGCGGAGCCAAATTGATGCCCAGGACAGAGGGGCCCTCTCCAGTCCCAGTCCAGGCACCAGCCACTCCCGGAGCTGATGTGGTGTTTGGGACATGCAGCTCGTCGCAGCCCTCTGGGGCGATGCAGAGCCAGGATCAGTCCCACAAACGCAGGGACAGTTCCCCCCTCCCCGGGCTTCTTCCACATAGTGCTTTATTCCAGCACCTTCCAGACAGACTGGAGTCAGCATCCTGCTGTCCCAGAGGTAGCTGAGCCTCAAGGAAGGGCCCTGGAGAACCCCAGACCACCCCAGAAAGCTGCAGCAGCACCAGCAGGAGCCCCAGGCAGATCTCCTCTGAAAATGTGGCACTGAAAAAGAGGATCAGAGAGTGGCTTCTCCTCACCTGAACCCCACGTGCCTCGCATCCCAAAGGGGCCTGTCGGAGGTGAGTGCAGGCATTCACGGCCCTTGTGAGCCACAGATTGTGGTGGGACTGCCCGAGACACTGGAACCAGTGAACTGGATACAGGGGGATGGATGGTGCGCAGCAGCCCCAAGAACAGCTGCAGAATCTCCCATTAGCAGAGATCTTCAACACAGACAAAATTGGGCTGTCAACCTGCTCCAGCTCAGTCCAACAAGGATTTGCCCAGAAATACCAGTTTTTAGGATGAGTACCAGCCCCCTTCTCATCTCGCAGGCCCTTGCACCACACCACCCTCCCCTCTCCTGGGAGGCTGAGCACAGCATTCCTGCTCTTCAGGAGGTAGCCAGCCACTGCTCCTTCTGTTCCCAGCTCCACTAGCCCAGGGCATCCAGTTTCCACTGCCTGCCCTGAATCTCTGAGCAGAGGTTTCCCTATCAGCCCAAATCCTTAGGCAGACAGCTGCTGCTGGATAGAGCTGTTCCTTTCATTCCCGAGCTGATGTGATGGGATTTGGAGTGGCACTAGTCACACTCTGGCGTCTTGGCACAGAATGTCTTCGAGCCAAGAGCTATTGGCTGCAGATCTCACAGGGCTCTGAGAGGGGCTGGGAGCAGGTCAGAGGCGGAGAGTGTGGCCAATTCCCCCCTGAACCGCAGAAGAGAGAGCAGAACTTGCCCCAGAGCATGTAACCTGTGACATTTTCCTGAGCTATTGCAAATTGCACCGAGCCAGGCGGAGACCCGAGCTCCTGCCGTCAGCAGCACACATGGCACAGGCTGAGCAGAGGCTTTTGCTGAGGCTTTTGTCGGAAAGGTCACACGGTCCAGGGCTGAGCCTGTCCTCTAAATTGTTAGCTCCTTACTGTGATTTTCCCTGGATTTCTGACAAAGCGACACGAGGAGGCACGCATCCAATCTAGCAAATACACCAGCGGGGTGCACAGTGAGAAGGTTTTTCTCCACCACCCTGGTTAGTTCATGGCATTTAGCTGCATTTCCCAGCCTTGACTGGGCTGAACACCAAAGTGTTGGATGGGGTGGGGGCTCTCTGAAGGTCATGCAGCCTATGCTGTGGTAGAGCCCAGCACCCCCACGTCCCAGGCAGTAGCAGCAAGCAGGGAAGCCAGTGCCAGGGTTCTGAGCTTGTGTTTCTGCCATGTAACCCCAAATCCCCTGCGTGGGAGGAGGTTTGAAGCAGCAACTGCAGTTTGGCCAAGGCCATCAGCCTCCGACTTGGAAGGAAAAGCAGTGCCCAGGGATCCCTGTGCACATCCACCACGGATGCTTTCCACAGTATCACAGAATCATGGAACCACAGAATATCCTGAGCTGGAAGGGACCCACAAGAATCATTGAAGTCAAACCCCTGGCCCTGCACAGACACCCCCAAAATCCCACCCTCTCCCCGAGAGCGCTGTCCAAACGCTCCTGGAGCTCTGGCAGCCTCGGGGCCGTGCCCATTCCCCAGCACCCTCTGGGAAAAGAACCTTTTCTTGAAATCCAGCCTGAGCCTCCCAAGCATTGATAAGCAGGTGGCCAGTTGGTCTGCAACTGGTGGGATCACATCCTGGTCACCTCCTGCAAGGCGCTGCCTGAGCTGGAAATTCAAACCTCCAGTCTGGGTTTTCAGGGTCTCATCTCACCTCCTTGCATTTCCCCAGGAATCCTGTCACTTGGCTGCCAGGGAAAGTAGTAGGATGGCCAGAAAGCCATGACAGAAACAAAACTTCTTCAGCTCTGGGCTGTTAATGGCCATCTCTCTAAAATAATGCCAGAAGCTGGGATGCTGTCGGCTCCAACTGCTTTGCCCTTCCCCAGCAGCTCTCCATCCCTCTGGAGGCACCAGCAGGGCCAACAAGAGTGTGTCTGGGGCAAGGGCAGCAGCCTCCTGCCCGCCTGGGCCACGTACCTCCATTGCTCCCCCCAGCACCAAACCCCACCAGGACCTGCTGAGCCCCTTTGTGCTGCCCCTGGAATGCTTGGCCCCAAGACAGCGGCTGCAGCAGGCTGGGAGGAGGCAGTGCAGGGCCTCTGTTCCCGCATCAAACACGGGAGGATCGCTCCTTTCATGGGCACCACGCAGCAGGAGCAGCAGCTGGAGCCTCGCCCGAGCCACCCCTGCCCCGCTGCCTCCTGTCCTGGCAAACAGGGCCCGGCCCAGCCATCCAGACGTGGCAATAATGGGGAGCAGGGCGGGTGGCAGGGAAGGGCAGAGCCCAGAGCCCGCAGGGCACAGCCGCCCTCATTAACTTCTCATTACGTGCTCCTCTTCCTCTTAGAGAGAAAAGCCTTAAATGTCACCATTTTCTGCTGTAATGACCCAAGAGGTGGTGGTGGCACACAGAGCAGCCCTTGAGTCGCAAGCCCCGGTCAGGCTTCCAGCACGTGGGCAGGGTCAGCTCCCCAAATATCCCACTGCCGAACCCAGAGAGCAGTGTGCTGTGGGAGGCCCTTCTCAGGGTATTGCCTGAGGGTTTTCAAAAGCCCCTGAGAAGGACAGGATTGTTTGCTATGGGATCACAGGAGAAGTGGGCTGGAGGAGGAGAGTGGGGAATTCATGTCCCAGGCACAGACACGGATCAGTCCAGGGACCAGCATGATGGCACAGCATCCAACAAGGCTCTCCTCTGAAGTGATCTTGAGACTTCTCCTTTTAAAACTGCTTGTTTTACCTGTTGGTAAAGCTCAAAAGGCAGGAAATTGATGTAAAACCTCAGTGGGAGACTGCATGGATGGGAAAGGGATTTATTTAATGCCATTTCCAAGATGAAGCCATCCACTTGCCCTCGGCACCCAGCAGTGTCCAAGTGGTATGAGCAGAACCCCTTGTGTGTGACAGGAGGGACACGGGATGCCAGTCAGTGCCAGCCAGGNGAGGGACATGGGATGCCAGTCAGTGTCCTGTCCCCAGCAGCAGGGACAACAAACTGGCTTTAGCACCCTTTGGGAGGCACTGGGGATTCCAGAGTCATATCTCATCTGGGCCAAGTCACTGCCCATTGCATTAGTGGTTGTGTCCTCGTTCTGCACAGCCACAGCCACGGCCACAGCCACAGCCACGGCCACAGCCACAGCCACAGCCACAGCCACAGCCACAGCCACAGCCACAGCCACGGCCACAGCCTTCCATCCAGAGGGCTTTCCCAACTAACCCTCTGCTGCTGGCTGTTCCCAGGGCAGGGCACAAAGGCTGGGTTTGCAGGATGGGTACAGGGGGAGAAGGCCAGGTCATGAGCTGTTTTCAGGGCAGGGATCTGGTCTGTGCCCTGTGGGGAAGGAAGAACTAATCCAAATTTCTGCAGGCTGGTGAGGATTTATCTGCTGCTGCAAGGGGACCTTCACACCAACACACACAAACTGCAGAGCATTCCCTCAAGGTCTTGCCCAAAGGAAGGATCTGTCAGAGAGGCGAACACAGTTTCAAGTGTTCATGAACAGCTTTATCATCCTTTTGGATTTGGCATCAGCCTTCGTGCCTGGTGGTGAATAATCCAGGGCCCACTGAGGCAGGTGGAGACAGAAATGTTGGAGAGACAAAAGTAGGAGAGGCTGCACCAGGAATGCAGACAGATAAGTAGGAAACCAAGGTCTTTTTAATGCTACCCAAGAATCAGAGCAGGCTGGGGGGACCTTAAAGCCCATCCTGTCCCACACCCTGCCACAGGCAGGGACACCTTCTGCTATCCCAGGCTGCTCCAAGCCCTGTCCAGCCTGGCCTTGGACACTTCCAGGGGCAGCCACAGCTTCTCTGGGCACCCTGAGCCAGGGCCTCACCTCCCTCACAGCCAGGAATTCCTGCCCAGTATCTATTCTGCATCTGCCTTCCTTCAATTTAAGGCCATTGTGAGAGAAAGGAGCCACATTCTCTGGAAGGATTAATGGTAGGAGTAGCTCGGTGTGTGCTGGGCTGAGGGAATCATTCTCTCCTCTTTTTGCTGGGGTCTGGCATTTTGTCTGCACGGGGACAGTTGGGTCTGGGTGATGGATGGCCTCGCAGCGAGCTCCCAGAGCTGCGTGTTCTTTGGGCTGGATCCCTGTAATGAAGTCTGACAGCGCTGCTCAGATCTGCTCTCCTGCTCAGCATTATCTTAATGAGGGGGCAGATGAAAAAGAAAACTACGTGTATCTTATTTTCTCATTCAAGAGATAAACAACACACAAATGCGAGTGAGCAGAGTTTGGAGGGGCTGGAGCACAGTTTGGAAGCACTGGTGCAGAGCCTGGTGCTGCACAGACAGGCTCTGGTGCAGAACATCCCAACTCTTCTCGCTGGAACTGGGTCACTGTTCTCCTTCCAGAAACAGAAACAACATCTGCAAAAGGCCTGGGCCCAGCAAACACCACAGTCCCCACAGGCACATGATGACTGTGAAGGAGTTTTGCATCTCCAGGCAGGAGCAGAGGAATCAGTTTTACTTGTGAAAGCACAGACCAGCTCCGAACAAAGAGATTCTGACAATCTGATGGCTTCCAAAGGGGTCACTTTAGAAATCTGGAACCTCCTGAATCCCATTTGTTTTCCAAAGAGGTATTTTTGCCCAAGATAATTTTAAATGTCTTCAAGATTAGCAAAACAGCATTTTCCAAGGAAAAAACCCCAAAGTGTCTAGCTCCAGTCACCCTCCTGCATCTTTGATCCCACTACAGACACTATCAAATCCGGCAGACACAAAGGTCAGAGCTTCCACACCTGTCCCATGTGCCAGTGCAGAGCTCACCAGACGTGTCACCAAGCATCTCCTCACCTCCTGAAGCCCAGGACACAACGATGGCTTGGGCTCCTCCTTCCCACTCCTGTGCTGCTGAGGGCTACCTCGGACCCTTGTGGTCTGGCTTTCTGGAGCATTGCTGAGTGAGGCCATGAGCCCCAGCCCCGTCCCTGCTGCACCTGTGAGGATGGTGGCCCTTGATGCAGCCACACCTGAACAGCCTGCTAACGCCAGAGGCTGCTCACACGATGCATGCTTCACATGGTGACAGGGCCAGTCAATACAGTGGCTGCTCCTCAGCAATCCCTGGCAGGCAGTGACAGCTCTCCCAGCGCTCTGCCAAGCAGGGAGGCAGCCACTCGTCTGCAGGATGGATTAGGGACGGAGTGGCACTGGGTGGCCCGTGCCCCGGCTGTGCCAGCCGCAGGCTCACAGCACAGCTGTGCTGTGTGGAGCAGCAGGCGGCCTGTGGGTGTGGGGATGAGGCCCTGGGCCCACCCTGCCACACGTGTGCAGCTCGGGGCGCTGAGGGAGGACAGCACTGGCTGGCACAGGGGCCTCCCCGTCCCCGGGGTTCCACAGGGCCCCACGTGCTCCCTGGATGTGGCACAGTGGGACAACACAGGGCCTCGGCTGTGCTGGGCCAGCCCTGGTGCGTGGCAGGGGGGTCATGCGTGGCACGGTGCCACCAGCATCAGCCCACGTGAGTCACGTGCAGTCCCACGGCCAGCGGGAGGTGGGGGGACACCGGGGAAGGTGCTCAGGGAAAGGCTTAGCCCAGCACTCCGGGTTTGAATTGGCTTAACCTGTCCTGCTGCAGAGCCCAAACAAACAAAACCCTTGTAACAAAAGCAACAGAGATAGAGCCAGCTGGTCCAGGCATTGCTGCCAGAAAGTCCCAGAAAGCTGCCAGAGTCCATCCCATTGCCCCTTTTACACTGGCATGGAGTAACAGGACAAGGGCAGACAGCTTCCCACTGCCAGAGGGCGAGATGGGATATTGGGAAGGAATTGTCCCCTGTGAGGGTGGGGAGGCCCTGGCACAGGGTGCCCAGAGCAGCTGTGGCTGCCCCATCCCTGACAGTGCCCAAGGCCAGGTTGGACGGGGCTTGGAGCAGCCTGGGACAGTGGAAGCTGTCCCTGCCCATGGCAGGGGGTGGGACAGGATGAGCTTTAAGGTCCCTTTCAACCCAAACCCTCCTATGATTCTATGTTTGTGCAGTGGATCTGGGTAATTTCAGAACTCTGGCTGCACTCTGGTTCCTCCCAAAGCCCTTTGGGATGCTCCCTCACAGCACTTGCTCGTTGTCTTCATGGGCCACATGCACCTCTCCCGTCCCTGGCTGCACCAAGACTTGGTATCCAGATCTTCACCCAAACCCCTGCATGCTGGCTGAGCTCTGCCGCTCTGGGGACACGACTCTTCCCTGGGCTGTGTGACCAGGGCCAGAAGCAGGGTCCTGAGGGACCATGCATGGGCAGGGGAAAGCCCAAGACACCCAGCATCCTGTGCTGCCCTGCCTGTGGAGCTCCTGCAGGCAAGATCCTTGAAAGGACCAGGGAAGAATGGAGAGGAGGGATCTCCCACTGCCACCACAAGTCCTGCCGGAGCAAAGGATCAAGGACTCGACACGGAGCCCACAGGTCTGGCCACATGCTCAGACAACTGCTCAGACAGCTACTCGTGATGCAGAGATGAGCCAGGGAAGGCAGCCAAGCCCGTCCCAGGAGAGCCCATCCCTGCTCAGGAACAGAAGCACGTCGAAGCCTCTTTGTTGTCTGTGTAGGGGAAGAAGCGTGACAGCCCTGCCGAGGTGCCACTGCCAGTGCAGGGCTTGCTGGGACACGATGCAGAGCTGCAGAAGGACCACCTGGCCAGTGGTGTAGGGCCAAGGTGACTGGGATGAGCAGGACAGTGGTGGGAGTTTGCAGGGATGCTGTGTTCGCCCGTGCAGTGCTCCTGGGACACTCGTTGGCTGCACTGAGAGCATCAAGAAGGTGCAGGCTCTGACCAGGTGAAAGCCTCCTCCTCAAAGAGAGAGATGGGGACAGGATGGGGTAGAGGGTGAACCAAAGCAATGGTACTAGTTCTGGAGACTGGGAGAAATAGCTGCAGATGCCGTTGGACTGCATCTCTCAGTGCAAATCCCAAACCAACGTGTAACCAAAACACCCTCCTGCCGTTGCAGCCACATGATGTGGGCAGAGGCTGGCAGCAACAGCACCAAGAGGTGCCCAGGAGCAGCCTGACAAGGAGCAGCCTGAGAAGAGGCTGCAAATAGTGCCTGAGAGCCCTTCTGTGGCTCTTAGCAATGACAAATTTGGCGTTACTCAGCAAAGAGCCCCAGCTTTTCCCCTGCTGCAGGACGGCAGAGGCCGTCCCGGAGTTCCTCTAAAGGGTCTGCAGCAGCAGGAAGGTGTTGGGAGAAAACAGAGTTAGGTGGGACAGGTAAACTGCACCTACATGAAAAGTCTGGAATGGGCTCCCCCCAGCACCTATGAGCAGCCAGAAGCAAAACGTGTTGATTCTGATTAAATTGCAGAAAATAGTTTAAATGCAACAAAAGAGGTCCTTTGCACAATCCAAGACATAAAAGACAGTTCTGGATGCCAGGTTTCCAGACCACCTTCTGCTGGAGAAGCAGAGGCATCTTGCAGATCCAGACGATCCTCTGCTGCAGGGAAAGGGCCCTGGGAGCATGTGATGCTGGACCTCAGCCCCTCTGGGCTGTCTGCAGAAGCAGGGAAGAGGGAGAGCAACATGCATTAAGCAGATTAGCTTTGTGCCAGAGCAGAAAAGCCCCTGAAGCAGCTGCTGGGCCACAGCTGGAGCAGAGAGCCTGCCCTGAGCAAGACTGACCTTGCTGCCATGCAGCAGGTATCATCTGACCCTCGCTGGCTGGGTCCTGTGTCTCCCCCCATCACTTCAAGAGACAAAGAGAGGAGACAGTTTCTTCCTCCTGAAAGATAAATGCCTCCAGATTGTAGCCACTCGACAGGTCCACTGAAATTCATCAGTTCTGACTTGAAATGAAAGCTGTAATAAATCTCCCCGTTGAATAGGAGATCAAAGGCAGATCATTAGAGCTCTTGGATTACCCAGTGAGAGTGCACTTCCATCAGCCACTGTGCTGCCGGTCCCTCGTGTCCAGGACGACCCCTTTGACTGTGCAGCTTTGACTCTAAAGAAAAGGACAATTTCCCTATGAGAAGATCTGGGCTGTGCCCCTCTCCTCTGCCTACCTGTTCCCTGACTGCTCTCAGACATCTCTGTGTGGCTCGTGGCCACGTCCTTGGCAGCCACAAGAGCAGAGTGGGACACTGCTCCACCCCACAGGCACAGCACAAGAACTCAGTGTTGGCCCAGCCCTCAGGGAAAGCCCTTCCCCACATCACAAACCTCCTGCATCTTCTTTCCAGGGAAGGAAAGTCCTCCCCAAGATTTGGGAACTATCCCAGCTCAGCTGCTCCCCTTTAATTAAAGGCAGACCTCAAAACTGCAAGGTAGAGCCCTGCAACCCTTCAGTGGGACCAGGTGTCCGTGTCACTCCTGTCTCTGGAGGGATGTAGGACGTTGTGCTGATTTTCCAGTCTGTTCTGTGGATTCCCAGCAGGAAGCAGCAGCAATCTCTATCTCAGCCTCTCAAAACAAAACATATTAGTTGGCAGCAGCCTACGATACGGCCACAGTCTCAGTAGGCTCCACAGTGAAAATGCCCCCCTTTCCCAAATCCGTGTGGGTTAACCCCTTCTCTCTGCTTGGGCCGTGAGATCCCAAACTCAGCCAGTCCCCTGGGCTTTCTGCTTTCTCATTTCAACCTCAGTGGCCACGTTCACACACCCGAGTTGGTATCTGCATGCGGCTGCAGGGGAAGGTTGTGCAGCAGGAGCATAAGGTAAAGGAGGCTTCAGGCTGCAGGGGGTGGCATCCCATCAGCAATACAGCTGCTGGTCCACCCTTCCTGGCTCCTTGGTCCTGCCAGGGAGGATCTTCTCCCAGCCTAATGCTGATCTGGTGAGACAGTTGTGGCTAAGCCAGCTGGAGGATGCTGGAGAGCCAATTCTGTGAATAGTTTCACTTCTGTAACAGCGTAAGGCAAGTAGGCCTTTTCCAACGCCCTGGCCCGTGGATTGCTAGATTTTCACCAGAACAAGCTGGCAAACATCATCTGACGTCCCTGGCTCAGCACAGCTGGGACCCAGACCTTGCTCCAGGTGCAGCAGAGCTGGCTCTGGGCTGTGGGCTGCATGCCCAGCACTGCCTGGGGACAGCAAGGGGACCAGGCCCTGCAGAAGCCACACAGAGGGAACTTTATCTCCGTGCAAAACGTGTTGCACATGACAGAGTGAATTTCATCCCTGGAGAGATTTTTTCCCCCTGAGACCAGGTTTGCTGAGCTTAGGTCTGAAATGAGGGACCATAATAAGTCCATTAACTTCAGAGGAGTTATCCTGAGCACACAGTTTGACCTGTGATCCCTCATTTTACAAAGGACTAAACACGGAGAGGATGTAGCAGTGGAAGTGAGAGAACCTCTGCCATTTTGCACGGCCGTGATGTGAAAATCAGTGCTGGGGTGAAAGTGGGGTTATGTGGGACTTATTTCACTGACTGAAACACGTGGTCCTGGTAATCAAGCTTCTCATGCTGCAGCTGCTCTTCCGTTCTGCAGGATGGGGCATGGGGTGTCTTACACCAAAGGGTGTCTGGGGACATGGAATATGTGTGTTGGGGGTGTCCCATGACATGGGGAGTCCTGCAGTTGGGTGTCCTGTGATACACCCAACCACACAAGGTATCCTCAGTTGCAGGGTATCCCAGAGAATGGGAAGTCCTGACAACACAGGTGTTGATACAAGACATTGAGCACCCTGAGAAGAGGCACTTTGGGTGGAATTTTACGGGGTACCAGCCTGGCTGGCTGCAGGGAAATGTCTGCAGCTGGGGCAGAAAGCAAAAAAAAAAAAACGGTCCCAGCACTGGGGCTCCAATAATGAAGAAACAACCCTGCAATTTGTAGCTGAGCCTGGGGTTTTGGAAGCCCATCTTGTGGCTTTTGAAGTGCAAACCAGCACAACACCCCCCATTGCCCAGCTTACCCCAGGAACAGCCCCAGCCCTTTATGTCACCTCCAGCACAGAAGGTTTCCTGGACTCCTGAGCAAAGCCCCCGCTGGACACTCGCGCAGACGAAACTGCTGAGCAAGATCAAACACAAACCATTCCCCAGGCTCCCCCCTGCCTGCTCCAGCTGCCCGATAATCCCTGCAACTGAAAGGGAACCTGAACCCTCAGTGGTTTCGTGCACTGGGAAATGGAGTTGAGCCCCCAAACCCTCTTTGTGCTGGGATAATGGTCCTGGTGCCTTCCATCCCCGCACTGTCCCACTCCCCACTGGCACCGGCCAGCCGGGAAGATGAGCTCTGGAGCTGTCACCGCTCTGAGCTTCAATCCAGCATAAACCAAACTTTCTGTTTAAGGTAGTAGTTAAAAA
>VZRQ01005484.1:90082-125451 GCA_013397975.1 Machaerirhynchus nigripectus | reverse complement strand
TGTTTTTCTTTGCTTGTGTGTGTGGCTTTTGGTTTCCCTATTGAACTGTCTTTATCTCAACCCACAAGTTCTCCAGCTTTTACCCTTCCAGTTCTCTCTCCGATACCGCCGGTGGGGGAGTGAGCGAGTGGCTGTGAGGGGTTTGGCTGCTGGGGTTAAACCAGGACAGAGATGTATAAATCACAGAATCACAGAATGGTTTGGGTTGGAAAGGACCTTAAAGCTCATCCAGTCCCACCCCCTGCCATGGGCAGGGACACCTTCCACTGTCCCAGGGTGCTCCAAGCTCCATCCAGCCTGACCTTGGACACTTCCAGGGATCCAGGGGCAGCCACAGCTTCTCTGGGCACCCTGTGCCAGGGCCTCCCCACCCTCACAGGGAAGAATTTCTTCCTAATATCCATTCTAAATCTACCTTCTTTCAGGTTAAAGCCATTCCCCTTTGTCCTGTCACTCCACCATTACCTGATCAAACATCCTCCATGGGATGTCACTTCCCAGTTTGTTACAGGCACTCTGCCCTTTCCCCAAAAGCATCTGGCAGCTGCAACAGGAGGACACAGTGAAGGGCAGGATGGTCTCATGCTCCAGCCTGACCTTACAACAGCTTCCCTGCTTCCTCAGAGGATGGCACAAAGGTCAAGAGGGGCACAGGATCCCCCCAAAACCTAACGGGTCACCCAGCAGCTAGGACAAGACTTGAAAAAATCGTGTTTTCAAAAACCAAGAATTTTTCCTTCCAGAGAATTGCTTCACATGAAACTCCACAGCTACATCTCTCCTTCTCCATGTTTTATTTTTACAGAGGAAAAAAAAAAAAGCAGCATAACAAGGAATCACCAGCAATCACTATCTCCAGTGTGGTGCACACCAGACCAGGATGTGTCCTGGGAAACGCATCTCCCTCCCGGGTAGTACAAGGTGTTGCTAACACTGCAATTTGCTCTGCTGTGCGTATCTCATCCATCAAGAAGGAACTGGAATGGGGGGATGTGAGTTATTACCTCCTCATAATAATGATATGGGAGATGCTCAGTGGGCTCTGAAGAGCTGCAGATCTCTCGATGGGTGTGTGCTGCTGGCAGGACTCTGCTGAGGATACGTCCACACAGGATCTTGCTGGGCAGAAAGGCAGGAGAGGTGGCCCCAAAGAGGACAGGTAAGCCTGAAGCACCCCTGATGTAACACCTACACTGTCCTCTTTCAGCTGTGACAACACTCCAGCAACAGGGACCAAAGGGATCACAGCCAACAGGCCCCATGCTCATGTTCTGCCCTGGCTGGGCTGCCTCTGCCCTAGGACAGGGCTAGAAATAAGGCAACTTCTTCTCAAGCCCTGATAAACCTTTTCCCTCCCTCCACAGTTTTTCAGGATCCAAGAGAGATCAGCTTCACCACAGTGCTCCCTGCAGATACTGGCTCACACATAAAGGCCAGGACACATGTAAAGCAGTGTCTGGACAACCCATTTCCCACTCCAGAGCACTCCCACAGCCCGTGCAGGATTTCCACAGCTCCCAGCCCCCACAAAGTCAGAAAACAGGGAACAGCTTCCACCTTCACCAGCCTGTGGGACAAAATCCACTGCTTTCCTCCCAACACATCTATTCTGAAACCACCAAGACATAGGTGCTTGTTCTGTCATTATCCCCATGCTCATCCAAAGTGCCCCGCACAGTGTCCAGGCAGGCATGAGATGGGCTCCAGCAGCTCCACCTCTGGCCCTTCTCCTGGCCAAGGGGCATGCCAGGTTTTTCACCTCTTCACCTCAGTAACAGGTGCATTTTACCCTCTCCTCAGGTGGCCAAGGCCCAGTTTCAGGCTCTTTAAGCAGTGATATTCAGGGTTTGGAGGTGACCTGTCCAGGGCTTGGAGTTTTCCTTCAGCCTGGCAGTGGCTCAAGGTTTCTCCGCAGCTGGCAGCCCAGGAGCTAGGGAAGGCCTGGGAAGGCTCAGAGCAGCTTCCTCAAAGGTGCCGAGGCACCTGGGCACTAGCACTAATCCTCAAGGCCTTGAGCACCATCTCCTGGTCATTCGTGGATTTAGTGGCAATTTAACCTCATGCTTCCTCCATGTCACCATCCCTGCAAAGCTTAAGGGGACAAACCATACGTGGGAGCCCTTCAAGACACGTGCAGGGTCACTCATACGCTTACTGCCACGCACACAAAATGCCATGAGCTCCCCCAGCCCCTCTCCTGGGAGCTCTGCTCTCTTCTTCCTTCCAAGTTTTAACAGGAACAAACTCTCACACTGGCACAACCACCTTGGCACGCTCCCGTGCCACCATCTCTGCCTGGTGGCACTGAGCAGCCGGCACAAGATGCTTCTGGAAAGCTCCAATCTGTTCCCCTCCAGGCTGCCGTGGCTCTGGGCAGCAGGATACAACAGGCACTGCTCACAGTGGGTTCCCAGGCTCCGGGATCCAGCGGGATCACCGCTCTGTGTGTAAATATCACAGTGGCAGAGTTCAACCTTTTGGCATGAGAAAAAGGAAGATAAATGCTACCAGTCCCCCCAGAGCCACAGGAACCCTGCATCTATCTAATTGTACTTCATAATGCATTCAGCAAGCCATTAATTATCAGATTATATTTTAGGAAGCTGCAGATAGAAAAGCTTTATGAAATTTAGTCTTAAAGGAACTGGTGTGCACAATGAAGCTGTTGCATCGTGCTGGTACCAGAGAAGCAAACTTTACAGTAGGTACTGAGTGCATCTTACAAGGCAGCGCCCCATGTGCCAGGGGAAGGTTCACATGCAGTCACAGCAGCTATCCCACACTCCAACACCTTCGTTAGTGCCATGCCACAAGGGACACTGACACACAGGCACAGCTGCTTCCCTTTTTTCAGCATGTCCCTGGTGAATTAGAGGGTGGTGGCAGATCTCAGGGCTGTTTGCTTGCAGAGAGGATGGATATGCACAGACCTGCTGGGGACCCTCCTTCCTAACAGACACCCACAGCTAAAACATGGATGGGATCAGATCTGTGTGGCACAAGGTGCCATCCAAACAGTGCTGAAGTCATTTAGCACAGCTCCCAGGAAGTCTCTGCTGGAGAAGAGAGGCCCAAAGGTCAGCTCTTCAGCTCTGTGCTGGAAGAGTTCTCCAGCTGCAAAACAATACATGTGAGAGCAGAAGGAACAAAGCAGCCCTTACACCTGATAAGAAGAAGATACCTGTGAGCACATCACTGATTCAGCCATAAAAATCTCCATCCTAAATTCTCAGGACAGCTTTTTTTGGTTTCCCATATCCATAAGCCCCAGCTTTGTCCTGTACCAGTCCTCTCCCCTCTGTTTGCAGCAGCAGAGGATCACAGCTGATTCCCATCTTTTCCTCTGCTGCTTTTTTTCTCATATGTTGGGGGATACAAATGGACTACCAGTGGCTGACTGCAGGGAGACTTCTCAGGCAGTGAATGTCTGTGAACCTCTCCTGCCCGTGGTCATGCTGCGCTTGCTGCATGCCTGGTATTGCTTTCCCAGAGAAACCTCGGATCTCCCAGGTGGAGCAGCACACTGAGCCCCTGAACAAGCCTCGTGGATGCCAGGTGCCAGGCACAGGCACCCTCCACTGTCCCTCACTTGATTTCTTCACAAATCAGAGTGACTGTCATCAAACAAGTCCTCCATAGTCACTGCCACCAGCTCAGAGCCAGTTTGGCTCACTTGGGATTTGGGCAACGTCACAAGTTTGGCGTCATCAAAAGAGATGATGTGCTCTGCTGCTCCTTGCTCCGATGTCTGAGTCACCTGCCTGGAAAGAAGATGACCCAAGAGTCAGACACATACAGCACCACTTTCCCCTGGATCCCTTTGCTGCCCACACCTTTCCCAGCCCCAGCTCAGGTAATAACATTTATCTTCACACCACAGGTCTGCAATTACAACAGGCATGAGACTAATGGGAAACACCAAACCACACACACCAGTGATGCAAAAGAAGACAGGAGAGTAATTTAAATATTTCTCTCCACAAAATTGCTGTAATTTAACTCCACAAGCAGTCGTAGACAGTAAACACTCTGTGATTATCCACTGGAGGAATGCCATCCCAGGGAATCTTGCACACTGGGCTCCCTCATCCAAGGAACTCATCTTGACTAATGGAGGAGATACTGAAGAGGAAGAGTCTGCGTTCAAACCTAGCACTGGGCCTCTGACAAAGCAGCTGCAGGAAGGGACCTGGGGTCCTGGTCAAAGGCCAGCTGGATCTGAGTCAGCAGTGCCCTGGCAACCAGGAGGGCCACCCGTGTCCTGGGGGACATCAGGCCAAGCATTGCCGGCCAGGCCAGGGAGGGGATTGCCCTGCTCTGCTCTGGGCTGGGGCAGCCTCACCTCGAGTCCTGGGGCAGTTTTGGCCATCACAAAGTAAGAAATATATTAAAACTATTAGAGTGTGTCCAAAGGAGAGCCATGGCAGTGGTGGAGGGCCTTGAGGGGAAGCCGTGTGAGGAGCTGCTGAGGGCACTTGGTCTGTTCAGCCTGGAGGAGACTGAGGTCAGACCTCATCACAATCTACCACTTCCTTGTGAGTGGAAGAGGAGGGGCAGACACTGATCTCTTCTCTGTGGTGACCAGTGACAGGACTTGAGGGAGTGGCCTGAAGTACTGTCGGGGGATATTTAGGTTGGATATCAGGAAAAAAAGCTTTTCACCCAGAGAGTGGTCGGCACTAGAACACGCTCCCCAGGGAAGTGGTTCCAGTACCAAACCTGACAGAGATCAAGAAGCATTTGGAAAATACCCTTGGGCACCTGGTGTGACTCTTGGAAATGGTGCTGTGCAGGGCCAGGAACTGGACTCAGTCATCCTTGTGGGTCCCTTCCAACTCAGCATATTCTGTGATCAGGGAAGATCTCTTCATGGAAAGTATGGTCTGGCACTGGAACAAACTGCCCAGGGCAACGGTGGAGTCGCCATCCCTGGAAATGTTCAAAAAATGTGTGGATGTGGCACTTGGGAACATGGTTCGGTGGTGAACATGGCAATTTTGGGTTAATGGTTGGAGTAGATCCTGCAGAGCTTTTTCAACCTACATGACTCTGTGATTCTCTCTCCCAGCAGTCACCACATCACTAATGATGGGTTCTTACCTGTGTGCTCTGCCTTGATGTGCTTTCAGTGAGCAGCAGTGCTGGTGAAGGTTTTGGTGCAGCAGCTGCACTGCAGGGAGGAGACCCCGGAGGAGCGGTGATTCTGAGCTGCAAAGACATCAGGGTGGTGGGTCCTGTTGTGGTACCATAACCCTGACAACTGCTGCAATGACAAGGATCAAATCATGGTTACCATCCAAAGCTGTTGGCTTTAAACCAAAAGAGAGCAGGTTTAGATGGGATATTGGGAAGGAGTTCTTCCCTGTGAGGGTGGTGAGGCCCTGGCACAGGGTGCCCAGAGAAGCTGTGGCTGCCCCTGGATCCCTGGAAGTGTCCAGGGCCAGGCTGGATGGGGCTTGGAGCAGCCTGGGACAGTGGAAGGTGTCCCTGCCCATGGCTGGGGGTGGAACAAGATGAGCTTTAAAGGTCCCTTCCAACTCAACCCACTCTGACATCCTATGATTCTGTTCCAGGGACAGCAGGATAGCCAGAAACCATGTGGGCAGCAACACAACAGGGGAGTTGTGCTCAGCAGGTACAAGACCTGCTTGTCCTCCCACAGGACAAGCACTAACAGCTCACTCTGTTTCTCTGTCCCTGATGAGCTGAATACAGCTGAATCCCTGATCCTTGTCTCACTCACCACAGGTCTCCTTTTGGTGTGAATTCTTGTTCCCTTGCAGCAATGTGCTCCCACACACATTCCCTCCAAGGCATGCCATTTGCAACACGACTATTTTTATTCCTACACTTCCTGGCAGCTGGAAACTTGAGTGAATGAGATTCCTGAGGGTCCTGATGGGCAGATATATAGTCCTTTGCAGCCAAAGTCCATCTCTCCCCATGGACCTGTCTTTTCCCTACGGGCTCTGCCTCTGTACAATTTTTCCCTCTGCTAACCCCAAACTGCTGCATACGGCCAGGAGAGACACCCTGGTGCAGGAGTGGGCAACAGCAATGTTGGCATAGGAAACCAGCTCCTGGGTGCACCAGCTCACCTGGTAAGCCTTGTTGCACATTTCACAGGTAAAGGGCTTTCCCCCAGCATGGGCCACCATGTGGTGCTCCAGGAGCATTGGGGCACTGAAGATTTTGGAGCTGGTGGGGCAGGGGTGGTATTCCCGGGTATGGGCTTCATGGACATGCTTGTGGTGTTCCTGCAGGGTGGCAAAGCTCATCTGGCACTTCCTGCAGTCATAGGGAGCTTCAGTGTCTGCTGCCCAGAAACACTGCAAAAACCAGAGAGGGCAAAGAATCAAGGGAAAAGAAGAGAAGAATTAAGAGGGAAATTTACAGAGGGAGGAAGAAAAAGGGAAAGAAATGTTACTTCCCAGGTGAAAACTAAAACTGGAATTTGAGCTTTACATATAGGTGTTGCTGTTCCTGCTCACTGACAACTTCCCACAGTGGGCTCCCAGCAGCTTCTTTGCTGGAAGCCACCTCTGCCACTGGCTTTGGGATAACCCTACTCATAGCATCAAACCAGTAGAATCTCATTTTTCTTGGGAGGAAAAATCCCCCCAGCAGCCACCAATAACACCTTGGCATGTGGCTGCCATGACCCAGCAGAAGCCGTGCCCCGCAGGCTGGGCTGCCCACGCTGGGGAGGCAGCTGGCCACACTCACTGTGGAAGGTCTGGAGGTGGATGGAGAGCCTGTTGGCCTGGGGAAAGCCTTTCCTGCACTGCTGGCAGACATAGGTGTGGGTGTGGCGCGACAGCTCGGTGGACTGGGCGAACACGGCGTCGCAGCACTGGCAGGAATACATCTTCCCTGCCAGGGCAACGCATATTCCCAGGAGTCCATGTCCCCCGGGACACCCCAGTGAGAGCCTGCTCCCACAGCATTGCACAATGTCTGGACAATGCCTTCAGAGGACTTCAGAGGGAGAGGGAAGAGACTGTGAAGTGAACAGGGTAGCCATTTCCTAGGGTACCAGAGCATCTCAGTACAAGATCCAAAATGTCCCAGAGGTGCTGGAGAAAAGCACACCTGCACAGGGAGGATAAAATTAATACAGACCTCAGGTATCTAGAGGTACTACACACTTCCAGGGGTACTACACGCTGGTGTGTCTCATGTGCAAAATGAATTGTCCAACTGCATCACACTCATGGAACAGTGGGAAATACACCCAAGTACATTCATTGCAACCCCAGTGGTGCCTCATCTGTGCGAATGAGCTGGAAGAGCCCTGCCTCAGTCCCAGGAGTGCACAGCACTGAGTGTGGGGCAGGAGAACCAGTAGCATGAAAAGTATGTGAAATTGAGCCAAAGGGAGGGACAGAAGAAAGCTGGATAACCACAGGAAGAATGCATCGCTGGAGTCTAGGTGTGATGGGACAGAGAGGAGCTGCTCAGGAGAAAAACAAGGAATATGGAGGAAGAGGAGTGTGTGGGTAATCTGAGGACCTGGATAAGGGGATGAGGGAAAGGCAGAGTGGGGAGTTGAAAGCACACCCATGCAGGTGGAGAAGATTTGGGAGTAACCTGATGCCCAGGGGTAGCCCAAAGGCTGGGGAAGCAGGCAGGAGGCAAAGGGAGGAACAGGACATGAAGGGGCAGATGGAGCAAGCTGAACCCAGAGCCAGCTCCTGCAGGGAAGCTCACCCTCAGCATGCTTCTTCTTGGTGTTGTAGGCAAGGGCCAAGGCCTGCACGAAGGTCATCAGGCAGTGATTGCACGTGAAGGGCCTGTCCCCTGTGTGCAGCCACAGGTGGTTCTTCAGCGTGGAGTTGGCCATGAGCTTGGCCCCACGCTCTGGGAGGAGAAGGGCTTCTCATCAAGGTATTCTGTCAGCTTGTGGTACTGCATCCCTGGTGAGGCAGGCAGGACACTGGCTAACTCAGCTGCAGAGGCACCACTCCACCCTGCTGCAGGTCCAGCCCATCAGTGACACCAAGGTCCTCCAGTGTCCTCCAGCCTGGAGGTCCAACACAATATTGTGAGCTGCCCCAGGAACGGCAAAGAGATTTGGCTCCTCGCATGTGTCCTGCTAAAGCAGCCAGGAACTGGAACAGCTTGATTATTTTTGGAGGCTTTTAAATTTGCCAGTAGCCCCACTTTTCCTTGATGAGCTATGTGGAAAACCAATTAGGGAAGAACTAATCAGAAAGTGGTTCTGCTCAGTGGGGCAGGAAAAATGAGCTGTGCTTCCCACACATGGCACTCACAGAGCTGCAGGGAGGAGGAGGAGGAGATTTCAGACTGTTACTTTACTATCTTGTCCACACTTCTGTCTGAACACCCCTGCTCCCACCAACCCTACCTGAGGCATGATCAAACTCTCTTCCACAGATGTCACATCATCTCTTCTTGGCCATTCCCACCATCCCGTAGACCTCCAGCTGATGCTTCTCCAGCTCCTTCTTTGTTGATTTGACCTCGCTGTGCTCTTTACACTGGATCTGCTTTCCTCTGGCCACCCAACAGCATTTCATGTGCACCTTCAGGCCGCAGTAGAAGACCTTATCACAGGCTTTGCAGACAAAACTCTTCTTGGAAGAAGCTTTGTCTTGGGATTCCTTTGCTTCTTTGGCACTGGCACCTCCCACCTTGTCGTCATCTTTGTCCAGAGCATCAAGCTGGGATTCATTGTTCACCGTCCACCTCCTGATCCCAGGTTTCTCCCCTTTTCCCTCAGTCAAGATACCTGTGGAAATAGCAATTACTGTTTTGGTGGTGACCAGTAGGACTGAGCACCTGCCCCTCAGTCTCCCAGCTCCTAAATGCTCCTACATAGTCTTCCCTGCTCAGAAGCAACAGAGACACATCAGACACGCTGTCCCATCACAATAGTGGCACATGGCTCTGCCCAGAAGTGGTTCTGGCCATGCACAGTTAGAAACGTAAAGAGTGATTCTTTAATCTCTCCACCACACATGCAAGGGTCTGCATGAGATGCCAAGAGCCAGGGCCAGATTTTCCTAAAAGCTTGTTTCTCAAACTCTTGCTTCCAAGCATTTGCCTCCTGCTCAGACACATGAAGTTACAGCCATGCTTAAAACGTTTGCAGACCTGAGCCTCATGTATGATACTGTCTAAATCTGCCACTGAGAGTGGACATCCAGCCCTTAATTACAAGAAATCTCAGAAACACTTCACAAACACAATCTCTTTAAAAGGGAATCTTGCCAGGACCCTTTTGAGTCTTCTACTCAGGGCCCTGAGGTATTTTAAACTGCTCATTATGTTCATTTCTTACAAAGCATAAATGCCTTCCCGAGTCCCTCTAACACCATCGTCTCAAAAAGCAAAAGCTGGAAAATTCACCCAGGATCTCAATCGACAGAAAAGACCCACAGGAAATGTTTGTACGGAAGAAATCAAAATACAAACAGATACATTTGTCTTCTTTGCTATAATGAGAACCCGGGAACTGTGTGGCCATGGAAACCGGCAGAGACTTCTCCTTTTGCCAATGTACAGGAAAACTCAGCCTGTGCTTGAAAAACTTCATCTCTGCCTTCCTCACCGTGGGAAGAGCTCAGCACAGCGTCCCCTCACACAGCACTACTGCCCCAGATTTCCAACCAGCTAAAGACCTAAGGACATATTCTGACAGACCGGGAAATCTGAAGACACCAAGTGGTGATCCATAATCTGCGAACACATCAAGGGAGAACAGCAGCCTGGAAGACTGGTTTCCAGTTCATCCTGTTCTGTCAAGGTCACTTTGACTTGTGACCTCTAAGGTTTCTTTCCACATCCCTTCAACCAACACTGTCAGTTTTTCTGACTGAAGTGAAGAATGATTTTTAAATCTAGCAGTGAGATGGTAACTGGTTTTTTTAAAAAAAGACCATGGAGACGAAAAGCCTTTTTGTAGAGTTCTTGACACATTTCTGAGATGTGAGAGTAAGACCAATCTTGACACACATGGTCTCCTAAGTGGCTGTAGAGAGCCCTGGAAAGCAGATGGCTAGAGAGGAGGTTATGGAGCTGGCTGAAAGAGCCAAACCCTGCCCTTGCATGCACCAGCTGCCAATAGTGACAGTGCTCTGACCACAGCAGGGTCCAAAGGAGAAGCCAAGAGATTCCATGTTGTACCTCCACCAAAGAAACCAATCCATTACTTACAGTGCTGAGCATGGCTGGGGATGGATGCAGTTTCTGCCACAGGGATGCTCTGTGCCTTCCAAGTGCTTTGGTTCACCTAACTGAATTGCCAGAACTTTTTGAGAGCTTTTTGTGCAGTAGAGATGCAGAAACTGTTGTTTTCAAGTGGAAGTGCAAACTGAACACATCTCCATGCAGCACACACGTTCTCAGAAACACAAGGTCTCCTCAGTTTTAATACGAAGCTCACACCCCTCAGACATGAGGCCTGCAGTTATCACTCATATCTCATGCCAAAAGCCACAAGGTCCATAAAGTCACCTGCAATATGTGGGCCTGGTAAGCAGTGATGTCAGAGCTGAGCAGACTGGGCTTGAAATTAAGATATGGAAGTTCAGTGCAGAGATCTGTAGGATGCCAGAAAGAAGCTGGTACCTGGCAATCCTCCTCTGGACGCTTCATCCAGAATAGATGCTTTTGCCAAGTAAATAACACTTTCCAGGGCTTTTGTTTTTGATGATGCTTCTTGCTTGATTTCGTCTCAACCTTGGCTTGAAGCCCTGCAAAGCCACTCAGTGGCAGCAGTCTGCTCTCTTTGATATTGCTGCCAGAGAGGCAGCAGCTGCCAGAGCAGCCACGCTGACTCCTCAGGCCCCTCTGCTACACACGCCAAGGTGTCCAGGAGTTCACGCGGGCTGCGCATTCACAGACACGTGAGTTGTTGGCTCATCTGCTCCAGAGTCATCAGGGCATCAGCCCTGGCAAATCCCACAGACACACAGGGTCAGGGTAGTGGGACAAGTGCCTGCAGCATCAGAAGGTGACAGAATCAATGGCAGATAAGAAAGAATCATCCTTTCTCTAGACATCAAAGCCATGACCAGGTGAAAATGCCAGCTGGATTGGTAGCAGCTCTTGGTGGAGCTAGAAGAGAGGTCGTAGATCTGAGCTGGGCAGGAATATCGGATTTGCAGTGTAGGACATCTCTCAGGAGGCCACTGAGGCAACGAATGGGAGTGGAGCACATGCTGTCATCCTCCAAGCCCTACAGCTAGAGCAGTCATTGAGATCCTTGGTTATCTGTGCCCTGCTCCCAGTCACCCACTCCCACCTTCCACTCCAGCAGCATTTCCTCACTGCTCAAGACCACAGGCAGGCCAACGAGCCCAGGGTGCAGAGGGTGACCTGCCCCCAGCACACAGGGGACAGGCTTTGCCTATCCCTGCCACACATGAAACGATGGCAAGTATCAAAGCCACAAGGCTTGTGTTCCTTCATAAAGACTGACAGCCTTGACCCAAATTTGCCGATAAAGTAATTAAACCTTCTATCCCTAAAAAAACCTGACACATTAATAGCAACCTGCTTTTTACTTTAACTCCCCAGCAATCTGATGGCACTTTCACACTGCTTGTCAGCTAAGCAGCTCTGGCATCACGAGAAAATAGGCATGAATTGAGCCTGTATTTGGATAAAAACCACCCTGTGCACATCCCAGAGGACTGTGCAGTCCAGAGAATCTGGATACGCTGGGAAACAGGTGAAAATGTATGTAAGCAAACAGAATAAGCAAGTCACTTTTGCCTCCTTTCTGGGAGAACACACACCTGCAATTACCTTCCTGACCCTCTGGTATCCTTGTCATTACAGCACCAAATTCAGTTAAGCATTTTTCCTTCAAATGATGGATGCAAAGATACAATTGGGCTCAGCTGGAAAGCCTCCCACAGCTCAGGGCAGGACTCACCTGTGGTTATTCCTCTGCATTTGTTCTGGAGTTCACAAATTGCTATCTGCATGTGTATAACCCACAAGTTTGCCAAACTAGTACAGCATGTAACATTGTCCTACTGCTGTCGGACCCTCACAGGGGAGTATTTATCTGCAAAGTGCCTACAGAGCAAGGCCAAATTAAAACATTCTAAGGAAATTAACTCAGAAAATAGTCTTGGACTACAAACTGCACTGTCATGGTCATCTTTGCACAAGAGGGCTGCGCTCTGTCATGACCTTTCTGCAGCATGTGAAAAATCCAAACATACATACAATAAGACAAGGGAATGTAATAGAAGTCCAAATTCATACAGATCAAACAGAACAGGAAGAGCCAATGAAACCCCACAGTTTAAGGATAATAATTCTGAAAAATAATCCAATACAGATACAAATTACAGACCTAAGATGCTTAAATGCCTCCGGATCAAGGGCTGGGGTGGAGAAATGCAAACACGGTTAAGAAACACCAGCATGGGGTCAGTTATGGGCTCCACAACCACTGTAACATACAAAATTTTAACACAGTGCATGTTACCAGCAGGAGAAACACACACTCCAGTGCCTGAATCCAGAGATCACCCCTGCAAAGCCTCCTGCAAGTACAACCCGAACATCTGGCCAGAGGTAGCTCTGTGAAATGGCCTCAGGCCACCAGGACACTTGGTTCACCACCTTACTGCCCCAGACCCCTATAACCATGGGTAAAAGCCCACCAAAGGGTAAAGCCTGTGCTTCTCTTACCCACATGGCCCAGCTCCTGCATCACTGGCTGCAGGTCTGGGAAGGACTCTTGGACACTACACAGCAGCTGGCAGATGGTGATGGCTGGGACAGACTTCTCTTGGGCTGTGCAGAGAGCTGCTTTCAAAGAGGGCTCTGAACTTTCAGTCTGAGCACAAATACTCAGTAGCTGGAGAAGTAAGAAGAAAAGATCACATGACAGAGATTTTGGGCTGTGAAAGTTCGGGATGGTCAGGGAGTGAGGGTACATCCTTTCTGTTTCATCTCTACTGCTGGGAACCTGCTTTGAGGAATCAGAAAATACATCCCTTTCCATACAGGTCTTTGCTCCTACACAGATATATGTACATGAGTTGAGAGCATTTCAGGATTAAAAAAAGTTACAACAAATTAAATTCTGACTTTCTGATTTGGTATTAGCCCACTTAAAACCGCCGTTGCATAGAAAGAGAGGTTGTTCCTCAACACCTGGCAGCATTACCAGCTTACCTAACTCATAAATGTTTTTGTTGTCAAAGGGACGATGGGCAAGGTACTCTGGGATGCTACACACTTATGGCATCCTCAGATGTTCATCAAGATCACCTCAAGATGTTCATCAGCCTTTTCTGATACCCCGAAATCATAAAGACCCCATTACTGACTCTTATCTAGAGTTTCATTGTAAGAGGTCTGTAAGTCAGTGTTTGATCCACTCCACCGAGAAGGAGCTCTGAAATGCCCTGGCTCATGTCCCTCTCATGCCCTTGTATGAACTATCAAACACACCAACATTTCACACTCAGATGGTCCAAGGGAATCAAGAACTCAGTGGGCTGAGTTGCCATTGCTGAAAATGTTAAGGACACACAAACCAGACTTGCAATTTCAGAGCACCTGTAGCACCTTCTTCTCCCTCCTACACCAAAAAACTGCAGCTTTAACCTCATTCCTTTCTCCTATCTAATTCCAAGCAGGATCTGCTGAGTTTGCCTTGATGAATCAGAAAAATTATGAGTCCAGAATAAAACCCCGACCCTTTAAAGACACCCCAGCATCAGGACATGATAGACTAAGTCAGGAAGAGGAACAGTGTTATTCAGGATAATGAAGAGACTTGGGCAAAATCTACTGTGTCCCAAAAGTAATCTAGGATTTTACTTGTCACTTGATTACTTGATAAATAAAACTGGAAATTGGCAAATGCATTAACCTGAAAAGGATTTTTTCACCACTGCAGTTACTAAATTGAAGAAGATGCACAGTTATACTTCAGTGGAAGAAACCAAACCCAAAACCTGTATTTCATCCCAGACATCCATGCATGATTTTTGTGCTTGTGTCTTTTATTTATTCTGGTTCAGTACCAACCAGAAAAATCCATCATTCTCACAGCACTACCTGGGAGAAAAGCAGGAAGCACAGCTCGGGAGAAAAAGGTAAAGTCTCTGGGACCCAGAAAATACACAGTGCCATGTAAGAAGAGAAAACTCCCCGGGATGGGGAAGGAAGCAATGGCAGGCAGGGGGAATATTCAGTGGAAGATTCGTAGCTATTGTGAACAGCTCCCTGAACAAAGACTTATTGGAGACATGAATCTGATCCCCAGCAAAGCCAAGGGAAATTCACAGATGAAATATTTTCTTTCTTCTCCCATCAGAGTGTTTCGTATTTTATGATGCAAACTTGAGTTGTTATGAATGCACTCTCTGCTCTGCTGCCATGCCAAGGTGATCTCCAGAACCAGCACGTGCCCTGTGCCACAGTGCAGGACCTCCTGCTCCCTATTAGGTGGACAGCATGGGACACCAAAGGTACCACCAGTTAAAGCAGTTAAGCTGCCAGCAGACTCAAATCATCTCATCCCTCTTCATTTTCACCCTAAGAAATATTTGTGCTTCTGTTTGTTCAAGCTGCAATTTGAGGAAATCCAGTTCTGTGTAATTAAGGAACGCTCCTCCTTGGAATGGGTATTACCACGAGATAATTAACCATGCTGGGAGTCTGGTGTTTCGAGAAAGCAATCGTGCTTAACAAATGACAAAGCCAAGTGCCTGTTGGGAATGTTTGCTACAGAGGAAATTATCAGCATTATGAGCACAGTTTTGCTTTCTATTAAACATTCATTTATATTTCACTGCATGTTAATTTAGTTTTAAATTTTATGTGCCCTCAGAGTCTCCTGATCTGAATTGTTCAGGCTGTGCCTAAACCCACCTAAACTTGGAAGGTTGTCCCACCAGGCAAAAGATCGGGTCTCCTGAGTCCCCGAGCCACCACAGGCAGGCAGAGAACAATAAAATCCCACCAAAACATGTAAGAGGAGTGGCTTGGCCATCCAACAGAATGATGTGTAATGGGGACACTGAGAGTAGGATTCCCATCAGCACACTCTGCTCCACACAGCAGACCACGAGTCAGTGACCAACATGAGCAGAAATGCTACCTGGATAGAGGAAGGAAGCACAGCCCAAATAAATTTTCGCCCCCATCTCCCTCAATCACAAGGAATTCCAAGTAAGACACTGTCTGTATTTAATGTCAAGACATTTCCAGCCTAAGGGAATATTTAGCTATTTGCTTTCAAAGACAGTCAGTACCATACAGTAGAGAAACCAATGAAGTTTAATTTACTCATACCTTTACCATCAGAGATGTTTGCTGTTGCCACCAAGTTGTCCGACAGAAGCTGGAGTCCAGGGAAGGATGCTTTCACAGCCTCCAGAAGTTTGACCAAGCTTTCCACTTTCAGAGTTTTCATCCACCTTCCTGAGCAGATTGTCCATGGCTTCCCTCTGAGAGCTGCCTTCACAGCAATCCAAAACTACCTGTAAGAAAGAAACAGCCACAAAACTGTCTGTGAGAGCTTCCTACAAACTCCTGGATCTGAACAGAGATCAGGAAAACAGGAACAGTATCACAATACTGCACTAGATCCCTACCCACTGCTTCCACAGTTTAACTGGAAGGTGTTACGGGGTGGTAGTTACAGGAACACCCAAACATGGCCGAGGTGTAACAGACCTGTCACCTTGAAAACAAACCTGGTGGCTTCTTCCACCAAGTCCAGCTCTTGGAAGTGGCAGACAAGAAAAAGCTACTTTTTAAAAGAAAACAAAAGTAGACTTCAAGAGTGTGTTCAAAACAACATTTCATTTAACATTTTTAGTGAATACTTTTAAAACTGACAGCCTCGTTTCCCTTGTCTCCACAATTTTTCTGCTTGCCATCAAAAAACTGATGGCCAGAAAAAAAGACTTATTATTTAAATAAGCACCTATTAAGTGAATTATTATTTCTGTGACGAGGTCACATGAAACATCTCTTATGTGAGACGCAACCACTGTCGTTTGGAAAAGCTCTAGGATGCCAGTAAAATACCTACAAGACTCCTGTGAGGGAGAGGCACTTGGCAAATACAGACTGACCTCCTTTCCACCAACACTGTGCTCCTGAGCAGAACCTCTGCAGGGCACCAGCCCAGTTCCCTGATGACAATAAGCACTACACAGTCCCATCAGTAAAATTATTAAGATCTGTCCTAAAACTAGTTACATTTTTGCTCCCTTTCCCCTGGCTGTTAAGTTCTTCCACAGTCTCATTCCCCTGCTGATTCTTCTAATTTTCAGCTGAAATTTATTCATGGCCAGTGTATACCTGTTTGTTCATGTGCCAACTGCCCTTTCCACGTGACTCCTCCTGCTTCCCCGCCCCAGTCCTAACCGCGCCCTTGGGTTTTTCCCATTTGATTCTGTTACCCCAACTCCACCCATGCACCACCCCTATGCTCTGAGACCATCAGTCCTTGTGCTCTCTCTGCCCCTCTCACCCCCAGATAAACCGGGGCACCATGCCTTGTGACTTTCTCTCTGCATTGGGGCACCAGCCCGTCTCTGCATTGGGGCAGCAGCCTCTCTCTGCCTGGGCTAGCCACGCCACGTGCTGGCTCTCGGCCTCTGGGAGCCAGCACGTGTGCCGGCGCTAGGCTCCCGGGGGCCATGGAATACAGACCTTCCCCAGTCCCCACACGGAGAGCCTTCTCGCCTCCTTTATCACCACTCCCGTTGCGGAGCCTTAGCGAGCTGGGGCAAGTGAGGGGCAGCCTGGCAGAGGCTGCGGGATGCAGCGCAGCCGCTGTCCCTAAGAGACCCCGCAGCGCTCTCCGGGCAGGCTGCAGCTCGCCGTGCCACCGCAGGGACCTCACAAACCACAACAGCCAGCAACCTGCTCGTACTGTCCCCAACACCTGCCTGAGCTCTGAAGCAGCTCGGTTTGAGCATCAAGGTGTGCAGGCCCTGGAGTCCAAGGGGAGAGAAACCACATAGCTCAGAATACCCAGGTGCCTTCTAGAAGAGAGACTGGACAGAACGAAAGGGCTGATGTTTCTACGACCTGCTCTGATTTTTCTGGGTTCAGGGCTGTATTGCGGACTGGTCACTCTGAACTCTGCAACAACCTAAGCCATGTGGGGCACCACACAGGAAAGGTTACCCATTCTTCCTCTGTACCCACTTTATTTCTCTTAAGTGATAATCTGTATCTAAATCCTTCACCCCACATTCCCAATTACAGAAACACCAAAAAAGCTACAGAACTTAAGCACTCAAAAGAGAAAAACTAGGTTCAAAAGTTACCCAGAAATAACAGATATTTACAAAGACGCTTCACAAAACATCATGTACTGGTTTTCCAGCCAAGAAAATCAAACTTGCTCCATGCACAGCTCAGACCAGGCACAGAAAGAACCCAGCTGCTGAGAAAAAAGGCCGTTCCATGAGAAACTCGTGCTTGTCTTGCTGAATAAGTGTGTAGCTAATGAGGCAGTGACTGTGAGAAGAAAAAGGAAAGCCTCATCTTTATGAACCTTTGGAGAACTAGATCCCATCCCTGCCAGCCCAGAGCTCCAGTGCAACACTGGATGAACCAGGTAAGACGAAACCTTCAGAGGTGGCTTCTAATTCCATGTTTTGTTTTCCCAGTCCTACACCTGAGATACTAGGGATTCTCCCTGCACACATGCCATGGGCCCACCATCTTAATCAGTTTAAGTTCTGGAATAATTAAACACTTTCCCACTTGTCTGGGGGAGAGGGGGTAGAGTTCAACAAATAACCCACCTCCCAAGGTCAGTCTACACTTGGCAATTTCTCTCATTTTCTTGTGCCACAGCAGGACAAAGCTCTGCCTCCAGCCTCACGGGAGTGCTCCCAAATAGAACTGTCATTTGATGGAAACTGAGGTCTGAAACAAGAGCACCAAGGGATCCCATAGAGAGGAGTAGGATTTGGTATTCGGAGCAGGGTTTGGAGGCCCTGTAGCAAACGGAGCACACAGTGACTGGTGAGGATGAAAAGAAACACTGTTCTCCCACCAAATGAGGCAGGAGCTCTGCAGTAGATGATGATGCCATTACAGGCTGCAACCTGTGCCCAAGGAGCAAAATTTTGATGGCAGAAGGGTTTTGGTTTATTACTGGAGGGTTGTGCTTGGTTTTTTCATTGTGAAGTGAGATAAAAAATTGCTGAATTTTAACCACCTAATTCCATGAAGACAAAGAGAAGAGAGCAGGTAAAAGGTGAAGCCTTTAAAAGAAAGGCTGCACTGCAACACAAACAGGCATACATGAAAATCCTAATCTCCCCACTGCCGATGAAGCTTCATTTCCAGGCCCCCCACACGGGTCTCTGCTGACAGCCACAATGCCCCCAGAAGATGCTAAGTCCTTTGCTGTACTCATACCCTGCTCTCTCCTCTCACATCTCCATTCCAGGCTCAGCTATGTGCCTTTGGAGGCAAAAATTCTTCAGTCACCAGTCACACCCCAGTCACACCAGTCATACCCGAGCCCACGAGGACAAGACAGATGCCTCTCTTGGCAGTACCTTTTTGGGTCTCCTACTCCAATCTCTGCCTGTGCTCAGGGATGTTCCATGCTGCACGTGGTGAGGGACCATGAGACCTTAACTGAGGAGCTTATGAGCTGGGCAAAAGTTCTCAGCCCACCTGTTGTGGCTCTGGTCAGGCTTACTCAGACAGAAAGCAAAGATCATTCATGCCACTGAGCACAACTTTCCACTCATTATAATCCTGTGTCAGGGGAGCTCAATGATCTGACGAACTAGGACAGGAGGTCTCAAGCTGCATCCTGATCACAGCATGTGAGGGCACCCTGTAAGTTCCAGCTGCACAGGGTACAGCCAGCTCCCCTTAAAGACAAATGAAAGCAAGTTATAAACAGTATTTTGTCCTTTATGGCTTCTGCAAATCAGCATACAGAGTGCAGTTGCTTACAGGAAAGAAAAGCAACAGTCCTCCCACCAACTGCTGCCTTCAACACATAAAAAATAAAATCATTTAGTGGATGTGCTAGTCTTGCAGGCAACTGTGTGGTAAGAGTTGCAAAAAAGACATAAAACTGGGAGACAGCTGAAAGGGAAGCTGATGACCAGGAACTGACAAGCAGGTAGCAGAGAGGTGTTAGCAGTTCTGCTTAAACTGCCATATAGAGCCTTGTCTTTGTTCCCAAAAAGGCTTTTTTCGGGGTATGAGGAGTACCAGGCACCTCCTCTGGCCCAGGCTCCCTTTGCAGGGGTAGTCTGACACTGATCCTGGTCTCAAAGTTGCCTTCACTGCTCAGTTTTCACTATTCCCACAGTCCAGAACAGAAGGACCTGTGACCACACACATGTGCAGTTGATGCTGCAGAAGGCAGGTGGGAGTGCCAGGTAAGACTTGCCCATCACCTGGTAAACCATGTGTACAATGCTGCCTTGCAGACACACACACCCCACCTTGCCCACACAGTTTGCCTATTTCAGATTATTTTACCTGTTTCTCCGAGGCGGTCAGGAATCCCTCTTCTACTGCCTCCAAAAACTCTGTGATGGGGCTCAGCAGCTGTGTCACACTCTGGATCAGCTCCTCCCTGCAGCACAGCACAGCAAGCAAGCGGTCAGCGTCTCTTCCTCGGCTGGGCTCTCTGAGGGGAAAAAGATTCAGAAACACAAGAGAAGAAATAAGGCAGTCTGAAGAAACTGACAGGTTCCTGAAGCGAGGGAGACTCTCTGAAAGATCTAAGTGAATAACAAAGCTCATCCCAAGCACAAGCAGCAGAGGAAAATCACTTTACTATTCTCTTTAAACTCTATGAAAGGAAAACGTTTCATTTATCTAACAGAGCACAAAGCCATAAAGCAAGCTGGAGGTTAACACCAGGTTTGCAAGGCCACTGTTTTGTGTCAGACTCCAGTAAAAAAGAAGTTTTCAGTCCCAAGGCTCAGCTGTGCTCTGACCCACGCTGGCTGCCAGACATTGATCCAGCCCTCCAGGCAGCAGTGGGGAGAGCCCTGCACAGCTGCACCTCCTGCTACGGGCAGAAATACTCCAGGATCTTGGCCAGCACGTGATAAACCTTCTACATCTGGATACGGGGTTCCTTTGTAAGGTTGCCCACTCACTTTGCCAGAGGTTGCACCCAATTTCCTACCTGCTTGCTATGGGCCTTCTCCACTGCCATGTTCCCTCTCCAGCAAAGCTGCTCTCAGCTCGGGATTCGTATCTTGAAACAGCTTCAGAAAAGACATGAGGGTCTGAGTGTCCAGGGGCCGAGCGTCCCGACTCACTATCCTGGGTGTGAGCATCCTGGGACCAAGCATCCTTCCCTTTGCCCAGCAGCTTCTTGAACACTGACTGTTCCTCTGCCTTGGCCACACAGGCAGCCAGAGCCTACAACACAACAGAAATGCAGGAGGGTTTAGAGAACAGAGTTGACTGCCCTATACAGACAGACACAACAAGCAGAATCCTGGGGTTTCAGTCAGGGGACAAAAAATTAAACAGAACAAAAAACCACACAGACACACACCACTGAACCCAAGTTCTGGCCTGTGGCCACCTGCCCTGGGAGGAAGGGCAGCAAGCCCTTATCCATACAGCAATCCCACAAACTGGAGCTGGTTCTTCATGTCCAAATAGCCAAGGACCACTAAGTGTAAAAGACCTGATAAAGGGTGAATTAAACACTGCTACTTTGGAAGGCAAAGCTAGGGCAAGAGATACTGGATCTTGCTGCAGAACAAGGAGGGATCACTTGCACAGGAAGCAGAGAGCATTTCAAGTGGAACTTTCAGGAATCTCCATTCCCAATCACAACGGAGTTCTGTCTCCTAGAGCAAACTCTGGAGAGGAGGCACGCAAACTCCGAGTGCCATGGGCTCTCAGCACACCTGGCAATCAAACCCAGAGCTCCAAAATCTACTTCAGTGACCTGAAACAGCAACCAGAGGCAAACATGCCTGTACAGTTACGGAAAATAAAAGGCAAAGAAATAAGTTGGAACTCTTGCTCCCATTTCCCCAGCATCCTTTAACGCTGTAAATATTGCCCCTGAAGACTCATGCTCCCCAGCCCCAGGAAAGATGCCAGCCTTTCGGAGCAGGCAGCCTTTACTGGAGACTCCAGGGATGCGATAAAGGTACCTTTGAAGTGGGAAGTTCAGCTCCGCTCCAGGGAGAATGGCCATTTTATGCTGCCATTGTCATTTTTATTCTGATGATAAAAAGACTGAATGCAACTGCTTGGGGCCGCACTGGGCTGGTGGACTGGCTTTTCCTAGCAGGTGTAAACGCTCACACATTAGGGCAGCAGGGCAGTGCAACGACCTATTGCAATGACTCCACAGAGGGAAAACTGCAGCAGTCCCAGCTCTTCCCACTCATGGCAGTGTGCCTGCCGAACAGAGAGTGTGGACATGAAGGGCTCTGGTGTAAAGAAAAACACAGATGTGCTGAAGAACAAACTTAAAGGTATTTTTTTTAATGCAAACAATTATTTGTAATGACACTTGATAACCAGATCGTGATTATTCTCAAGGTTTGCGTGCCTGGCCCCTTCCAGATCAAAATGAGCATGTAAAACACAAAATATCTCCACTCTCACCATCCTAAAGCTGCTCAGATCCTGCCAAATCCATGTTTGCGCTAATATGGATGAAAAGTAACTTGCACTGTTGCAATATATTTTTTAATTTTGGGGGGTTTTCATTAAAATCAGCACAGCAGCCCCAGGTAACATCCCTTCCACATGCATGAATTTAGTTAATAGAAATGAGTTTTCAGTAACTAAAAAGTTCTGCCATTTATAGGCTCTTTCCAGAAGACATTTCCTTGGATGCATTGCTCAGTAGGAACAACAGCCTTTTAGCATTGTTGTGAAAAAGCACACAGTACATTTCAGACTTACTTTGAAGCACTAACAATTCCCAAAGATCCTGGAAAAAATGGAGAAATGCTGATACCAGCTGGAATCCCAGCTTCCACTTAGTCATAATGTGCCCTCACGTTACAGCCTGATCCACCAAGCTTTCACTGCCTGGGACACTGCAAAACCCTTCATGGCCAAGTTGGCACAAATTAGCACATCCAGCTTCCACGTGGGAGGAAGAGACTGCCTCTCTATGCAGGGATACTGCATCACCAAGGCCTGGCTTAAGCTTGGTCAGAGCTGTGCCACCAAACTAGATTCCATCGCACCCCAGAAGTTTGGTCCCAGCTGAGGACATCAGTTCTGGTAGCCACAACACTTCCACCTCAGCACCATGGAACACGTCACATGCCGTGGAACAGCCTTCCCAGTTCATCTCAAACCTTCCCATGTTCACAGCAGCCCCAAGGCAAGCTCTGATCAGGAACTTCTGCAGGTAAGGACCCAGGAGGTAGGTCTCCTGTCTCCATATCATCTCCACATCTTCCATATTTTTCCAGAGAGGACCTCAGCTGCATGCACAAGTAATGTACATCCCCCCCAAGCAATGTGCAGTGGCCCATAACTGAGACTAAAGAGGGATGTGAGGAGAGAGGGAGAGCACACAGGGCAGTCATTAGCCCAGCTGGCCATTAACTCTTCCCTGCAGGTGGGTGAGCACGGTTATGGCTTTCCATGCCTTATCCATGCTCCTGCTCCCACCGTGAGAGCACATCCCAGCAGAAGCCACTTTACTGACTATTTCTGAGTGATCTCCTTCAAGCATCAGCTTTAGAGTGAATGCAAGCATCCAGAGGGTGGTGGATGGGGATCTGCAAGAAACAGATTGGGAAGCACCTGCTCAGGGTGGCAGAAGAAGCTGACTCCCTTCAGACCCAAGGGACACTCAGGTACACCACAGGAGGCTGGGCACTGTGGGGAAACTTCCACAGCCACAATCATCAGTCCTCTGTAAATGCACACTGCTTTGGGTTTTGATGTAGAGAAGGTGAAGAAAACATTAAGAAGTGATTGGAAACCTGCATGGTTAGGGACTGTTTCACTGCTGCCTCTTCCGTGGCTCCATGGTTATGTGACTTTTGGAAGCTGAGCAGTGCTGTTCCATAGGCTGCTGCTGCTCGCAGGGGGAGTGGCACAGACAGCGCCAGGACCGGCTCCGCACACCTAACCCTCAGAAAAGCTCCCCTGCTGTGACCCTACCATGAAGTCAATCAACTACTGTATTGTGCATACAATAATCAGAGATAAACTGTTCGCATTTTGCCTTCAGAAACCTAAAGTGATTTTTTTTCAAGCCTGCATCTGTATGTGACTCATGAGGGAGACCCCAGGAAGGCTGTGTGGAAAACACTGACCCCCTGCTTGCTCCATACAACAAGAACCAAAGCTCAGCCCAAACTTCTACAAAAATACACCAGAAGGGAGGAAAAAAAAAAGTTCTCTAGCTCTGTCACCATGGAAAAAAAAACCGCAAGCCCTCACAAGCTCTCTCTCCTAATCAGGATGCAGAAGATAACAAGAAACTTCTTTTTTCTGCCTCATCCAGAAATCCTGCAGCTGCAAATGAAGGGCAACAATGACTGGACAGGCCCACAGGCAATGGAAATTATCCACAAACACAGTGACGTTTATTCTACATGGGAAAATCAACGCTCCCCCACTTCATCTGAACCCGGTAGTAGAGGGAACAAATGAGCTGTGCAATAATTTGAATTGAGTTTCTCTAAGAGAGCACAGGAAGATAAGACTTGACACCAGCAAAGCTCTTCTACACTTCCCTAAATTACTGCAATTTCAGTCTTGTTCCCGTTTCCAAGCAGTTTTCATCCAAGCCAGAACCAAATTAGATAGGAATAGTTTATACGAAATAAACAGAGAAACTTTAAAACAGGAACAACCCCAAAAGTCACATCTCCCTAAACTGAAAAGCAATTCATCTGCATTTTTCAGTCTGTGGAGCAGAACAGAACATCAAACTCAGAGAGAAGCAATAGTTCTCACAAAAGCCAGACCTGCACCACAAACCTTGTTGGAGAAAAACCTCACAACCACAGGAGGTAGAAGGAACAGCAGAGGGGAGCAGACTGGAGTGCTGCAGGGAACAAGACACCATGCAGGGATGAGTTCACCAGCAAAGGAAAAGAAATAGAGACACATCCAAGGCCAAATTCCACTGAAACCAGCGGAGCCTGAACACCAGGACAGCCTTGGTGCCAGTAGGCAGGCTGGCAAAACCCCCCTAAAGTCCTATGCTGCCCAGGCTTTACTGCCCAAAACAACCAGTGCTTGCCTAGAGAGACCAGCTACTTCCAAAAGGCTCCCAAGAGAATACTCCCAATGAATGAGAGATCCCCCCTACAGCAGGGCAAGCACAACCAGCAAGAATGCTTTCTGCAAGGAAACAGTGTCTCCCAGGCTTCCAGACACACTTTCACTTGCCCCGAGGCACCCGAGACTTCAAGCAAATGACTAGCAAAAGCATACAAAGAAAGGGAGGGGGAAAAAAAAGGAGAGAAAAAAAATCCATTGACATCTACCACTGGCACAACCTCAGGCTGAACTACACATCCGAGTTCGGCTCTTTGGAGCTGAACTTGCACTTCAAGCATGACTTTAAAAATAGACTGCTGTGTTTCCCCCCCAAAGGAAATGCCAGGCTCCTGTGGGGAAAAGCTGCTCTGTGTGCTGGAAACAGACTCAGTGCTATGGTCCACAGGTCCTCCTGGTCCCAGAGGGGAGCTCAGAGAGGGACAGATATGGCTGAGCCCTTGATTATAACAGGCTGCAGCCTGTTCTCCCACTGCCCTGGGGCTGACACTTTTCATGCTTGTCACAGTTGAAAAGTGATTTTTCAGGAAGGCTTAAAGAAAATCCATTTCTCATTTATTCAGCATTTATTTATAGCTGCAGAAAAACCGTCCAGCTACCGCTTTGCGGTCAGACACCCAAACTGGCTCTGAGCTCCACAACCTCTCACTTGGCTCCTGCTGTAACAGCTCATTTGGGAGCACAAAGGGCCAGGAATGGATCTGTAAACCTTCCCTGCTGGGTCTGAAGTGCTGAAGGAACACAAAACAGCAGTGACTACAAAGCAATAGCAAACAGGGCTGTTGTGCAGCGCAGAAGCTGCACCTCACCTGCCTGGGCACTCTACCAGCACAGCTCTCCCCTGCCACCAGCAGTAAGGGGAGGTAGGAGCAGGGACGGGGCCTGCTGGCACGGGGGCATGGAGCTGCCAAATCCCTTCTGGCAGCACCCATCCACACTGCACAGCAACCACCCCAGCTCAGCTCCATTTGTAAAAGTGCACAACAGGTAAAACCCTAAACCTGACATATTTATCTGATCATGGTGAAAAACAAACATACAAAAACCTAATCCTTCTCTGAGCAGGGCACTCAGAGGTGCTTGCCTGCCCAGATGGGCTTGTGCTTGCTACTGCAAACATGAGTTAGGACCCACATTTCTCTCCTAAAGCCTGCAAGATATATTCCACAACATCAGGAGAACCAGCAGCTAAGGGAACACAAGCTTCCCTCTGTGAACATTTAAGGGCTCAGCAGAAAACAATCCTGCACTCCCCAATTCAAGGGAATTCTCCTCCCTGCTGTAACAGGTTTGAGTTTTTTTCTAATAAAGATGTGGTCTTGGGCGTTTACAAGCAGAATGCCACAATGGCCAAAATGCATCATGTCCTGTGATCACACTGCTGCTGGAGGGACTTGGATCCAGACAGCTTCCAGCCAGCATGGGAACCTAGAGAGCATGCCAGCCCCCAGCCTACAGAACAGCACTGCTCAGCTTCCAAAGGCTGAACAACCAGGGAGTCACCTAAGAGCCAGCAGTGAAACAGTAATACTTCTTCCCCTTCAGAAAGGCATGCAGGGCAGTTCATGCAGCCTGGTATGAAAAACGCTCTACCAGAAATGGCCGGGCTGAGGACAGCAAGCACAGTCCCATCCTTGCTCCACACTGGCCACAGCTTTTCCACAGACCCTGCCACTGCACAGCAGTGTGCAGCCAGCACGAGTGCCCACCTGGACTCGCCACAATCATTCCGAAGCCCTGTGTCCTCCTGCCCCACTGTCACACCAGTACAGACGTCACATTCTGTTTCTGTGTTGACTTTGAGCTGGGACAATGGGTGGCATCTGGCTACCACTGCTCAGAGCCCAGAGAACCCATCAGCATACGCCCAGCAGCAGACTCAGTTACCCCTCCAACAGGAATTGAGCATCGTTCACCAGCTCCGACTGCTCTTAAAGCAGCACATTGGCAGGAGAAGCACCATGGGGCAGCACCCAGCTCCCCCTGCCACCCCCTGTCCCACTCCTCCCTCAGCAGCTCTGCCATACACAGAAAGCAGATGCTTCACAGCAAGACAGTGCCAAGGGCTCAGGAAATCTATTTTGGGATCTCACATGCCAGTCATTTACAAGTCGATATAGTTCCTAAAGCAAATGGCATAAACAGGAGGAGAGAAATCTGTGCTGGAGCTCTCCTACAACACAAGGATATCTTCAGGGCAGGACATACTTCTTTACCTGCATGCCCAAGCAACTTGCACTTACAGATGCTTCTCTCCAGGGTGTTACTCAGGTGAGCACATGCTGCCCTTCAAACAACCAGGCACCAGTTTCCCATGAAACAATTTCCTAAACAAGGCACAAACTATTACAGCCCTTAGCAGGGTGAAGAAAAAACTTGCATTGTTTATGGAAGTAAACACACCTACCTCCTTTTGAGAGGCATCAATTTCTCTGCACTCTTCTAGTCTTTTCAGCACAGCCTGGGCATCAGAAAGAGCCTCAGAGAAAACACTTTCATATTGAACAAAGAAATACAGTTTACAGCTTTTGCTCTCTGCTGCTGTGCAAGAGAAACAAGATGAGTTATTTGCTAATTGAAGATATTCGCAGAAAGCATGATGTGATTGAAAGGCATCAGTTTGTAACCAGCACATTGGCTATAATAAGAAAACTGTGACTTATAAATCCCTTCTGAAGACATCACACAGCCTGGAGGGAAAACCAACGGTTTATTTAACACCAGTTATAAATGGAACATTTATTTTAAACCCAGTACAGCCTCTGTTTTCCCCCCATGCTGAACAGGAGTTTAAAGGATAAGGCAGCATTAGCAAGCAACTCTGTTCACTTGCTGTTAGACAGATTGTCTAATCCGCCCCATGTCCTGCACTAACACAGATCCCACTGCATGGCAGATGTAATCACATGCCTGGGCAAGAAAAGTTTTGCTCACTACAGCTCTGTCAGAGCAATGAGCATGAAGAAACTACAAGCGCCAAAAGAAGAAAATCCCTGCAGAACGGGGGGATATGTTGGTGTTGCTCCCAACCCAGGGCAAACTAAAAAGATAAACACAGAGTAAAAATACCCCAAAACAGGTAAATGTGAGTCAACGTGTTGCAAGTAAGAGGCAATGCTGTGCCCAGACCTGCAAAGTCTCACCTAAATCCCTCAATCGCCCTTTCCCCTCCAGAGGCTCAGCAAGCTCTTCTTCCACACAGCCACTCCACTCAGCGTGGGCAGGCTGGTCAGGGCCAGAGCCTGAATCCTCCTGGAGGGACCTGGAGTCACTCAACATTGTGTCCTGGTGAACCCAGGTACAATTCACAGTAAGTTCCTGGCCAGGAGGATAAACACCCGCTTCCATTTCTGCTTCTACAGGGCCAGATAAAGGAGAAACTCTCTGAGTGAGGATGATAAATGTTTTTTCTTCATCAGGTCTTCCACGCTGGGGTAGGTAATTAGCTTCAGCCTGGTTTCCAGATGAATTTGCTTCCTGGCTGGAGACTCCTCTCACTACCTAGTCCTGAGCAGAACAGCTTATGAGATCCCTGAGGAGGTTTTTGCAACTAACAGCCACATCAAACATCTGCAGACTATCTGCCACGGAGATAACTTCGGTGAAATTGTGTTTCCCCAGTGGGAGTTTGCCATTGTACATCATCTCAAGTAAAGAGTGCAAACTCCTCAGGTGTCGCCACATCGATGGAGATGGTGTCTGTGCTGTCCAACAGAGATTTAAACAGCAGGCTGGCAGCAGCCAAAACCACCTTGTGTGCTCTAAAATGCATGTTCCCAATGAAAATGGTGCAGTCACAGAAGTGCTGCTCCTTGCAGAGAGCGTACAACTGGGACAGCAGCTTCCAGCCATAACTGGGAAGCTCCATGGCACCTACTGGCCTCCTCTTGCCTTGGTCTCCACACCACTTTCACAAAGCCCAAATAATGGAAAGGAAATAGATCCTGGTAGCATTTCTCTCTACAAGAGAGAAAGAAAGAGTAAGAAAGATTACTTTTCAGTTTACACATTTGCATAGTTTACTATGCTTCAGTTCTTTGGTTACAGCAAGATCCTCATTCTGAACCCACACTCCCCAAATTCAGCAACTTAACTGTGAGAGCTGAAGAGTCTGGATAGTGTTCCAACCTAAATGAGAAGATTTGGACTGAGTACTGAGTCCCAGGAGGTATAAAAAGGGAGTAGAGCCTCCCTGATGTGCCATACATCTCATGGAGGTGTGAGTGCCCATCAGCTCAGGCACTGCAGTGCCAGGCTGTGTCTGCAGCCAGGGGCTGGAGCTCATGCTGAATTCAGCAGCTGGCTTCTGAAAGGCAGCTGGGGAAGCAGGGCAGGAAGACCTGTTCAGACCATCTACCAAACATAGAGAAGAATCTGAGGTATTAGTTTGGGCCTGCAAAGCACTAAGTGATTTGGGACCAGTTCATTTTCTCCCCCAAACCGCTGGTAAGATGAGCAGGGCCATGTGAACATTAGAGACAGAGGTCTGCTTGAAGCCCAGGGCCTTCAGCACCCCCTTCTCAGCACACCATGGTCTCATCTCATCGATTTATGTGTCTTTTCCCCTAAAATGTAATTCTTGGCAGAAGTCCATAACCCTAATCCCATCTACCGGAGCCTCCCTTTAACTTCCCCCGATCCCCACCCCACTGCAGGAGGGAGAACAGATAGGAAGGACATCTGCTAACAGAATTTTTATCAGTGGGACACCTGGAGTTTTTATCTAAACTAGACAAGATAAAGATGTTACTGCCTTGTCTACACCCTAGGATGCCTAACACCAGCGCGGGCCACAAAACAGTATAAGCATTAGAGAAAGAGCACCTGGATGGACATGAATTACATGACCTTCAATGATTAAAACCTTCGCACTCAGCTTCCTGCTCTCTTGTAGAGAACAGGAGTAATACAGCCTATCACCAGGGTACGAGCTTTAACAAGCCAGTGCACATACACCAATCTTGAAGCTCTGCCTCGCATGAAATCAGGCTCAGAGCAACTCCCAACTTGTACCAAATCACATCACAAGCAGATGCTGGGCGCAGGCTGAGCTGGCATCTCACTTCTTCAAGACACCAACCCCTCTGGAGCTCAGCTTTTGTGGGAAGCAGGACTTCCTGTCCACAGGCAGGCAGGACCCCAGCTGTCCTTCTGTGTGGCACTGCCTGTGGTGGCTGTGGGAAGACAGAAGAATTGAAGAGCCATCACCTCATCCCAGAGCTACAGAAGGCTGAACAACTGGTTGGTGGATCCCAGCCATGCAGGAAAGCTCTCCTGTGCAGCCAAGAGCTCCCTCGGGCTTTAAAGACGAAGTGCTATGAAACTTGTTTTTCCAATCACCAGAAGATCACAGATGGTTTTGACATCACCTCAAAGCAGAGCTGCTACGCTCCTCAGTACTTCTGAGTACTTCTGAGGTAAGAGCACAGGGTCAGGGTGGGTCCCTCTCTGGAAGACAGAAAAACCTGAGTGGGCTGATAGCCCATCCTCCTGCCCCCCAGAGCCAGAGCTTCTCCAGGCACATCACTACCAAAGACTGGCTGATCTGCAGCTCATCTTTCTGAGTACCAGATCCACCCCCTCACCCATGCACAGGGCCAGCCACCTGCACTTCCAGTCGATCCAACACACAGGCTCTGCTCTCCTCCCACGCCATTTTAAATCACAAGGAACCAAGCTGCCATCAGCAGAGTTGCTGCTGGCCGTGGGAGAAGAGACAGACCCGATTCTTTTGCCAGACTCAATGTAATAGCAGTTTTAGTCCACCCACTCCTTCCCTGAAGCTGAAGGACTTCCAGTATCTGAGTTGAAATCGGGTCTGCTAGTTGAGTAATAACAGCTATGGCTCTTCCTACAAATGGATAAGCAGGAAACATCGATGTCCTGGAAGAGACGTCTGTTCACTTTGCCATGAATAGCCTCCTGCATGAAACCTATTGCTTGCACCGTGGCAAGCTGGAGGAAGCAGCAGCACCGTCTGCTCCCTCTATACTTGGCAGGAATATAGAAGACATATTTGCTCATGAGAGCTCAAAACAGTGAAGCTCTAAGCAGCCTACCAGCACGTCCCCTTCTTCGTTACAGCAACTCAGAGCACTCTAAAATGTGTCCTGAGCAATTAACACAGACATATTTGTTTAAATCCATTTTATTTCTTTAATTATAGGGACCCAAACCGTCCAGTACTGCCAAAGAGAACACGCATTTATAACAAGGGGTGTTGGCCAAGACCAGCCTCAAGGCAATTGCACCCTACTCAGAGCACACTTCAGACTTTTATTCAAAGCCTAGGGCCAGAAGGGACCACCACCAGCAATCTGATTGCTCATCCATCACTGCCTCCCAGATTTCCAGGCTCAGTAACTTGGGTTTGGCTAAAGCCTCTCTTCCAGTAAGGAGCCCAGTCATGATAAGAACTGATTTTTGGGGGGAGGACCTTCCACCACCATACTGTTAAATTGCATCCTGTTTCTCACCTGAGTTTGTGTGACTATGTGTCCAAGCCATCCTCTAGATGACTTTTGGGAGATTTGGCTGGGGGACTGGGCAGAACTGGGAATATCTCCCTCAGAGCAGGTAACAGATACTTCAGCAGTGATGAGTGCTGACAGAGACTGAGCTGTCTGCCTCTGCCAGTACCACTGGTAGGAAAAAGCCAACTGTCACTTCTTCAGCTTAAAGCTGCTTCTCTGACTCCTCTCGGGAGCCCACTGGGGACTTAAAACTTCAGGTAAAACACGGCTTAAGCAGACTGTTCCAGGGACCTCTGACACCTGAGCCACACAAGAACTACCCTCTTCCAAAATACCACTCGCTGGAGTCAGAAAGGGGACAAAGGAGACAGGGCATTTGCCCAACTGAGCTGCACAACAAACAGGCCTTGCAAAATTATTCCTTTGAGGGGACATCTTAAGCTCCATCCTGTCAGCTTTCCAGGGGAAGCACCACGGTGGCTTAGGAGTTTTCCTTCCACTGACTTCCAATGAAACTGCGAGATCAATCCATTTAAGCCAAATTTTCAACAGTGCCTAAAATTCCTAGGGCTCTATTTGATAACATGTTGTTAATTGTCCCCGTCATCCTTAAGCAGCAGTTGTCATCTGTGACTGCTCCCAGGACACTCACTTCAGCAAAGATGAACCTTTTTCTTCTGAACCTCCCAATTATAGGAGGTCCAGAACACGTCTGCAGAAAACATCACCCTCCACTGTCCAGCTTCAGCTCTTTCTGCCTTTTTTCCACTTATTTCTGTCGTCCCACACCTCCACAGTTTGAGGCTATCATGTTGTTTTCTTTCAGCTACATTAGAACAGGAAAAAGATCTCTTGATAGCAACAGCCCTTCTTGGTGGAAGTTGAAGGAAGAAGGAAGGAGGAAAAGGGATACCCAATTCTATCCACATAACTGAAAAGTGTGCCCAAATTAAATCACTTCTCTTCATTATTCATATAATTACTTCCATCTAGATCCAACAGACTCAAAAGCCATGCACATCACCAGGTTCATCAAAAGATAATTGAAATTTAGGACCGAGCACTTTAGCAATCAGACTCTATGGAGACAGGTGCTCCAAAGGTGCACAGATGAGACCATCCCTCCCTCGCAGTTCCTGCTGCCACAGTACCCACACCTTTGGAACATCCATCACAAGGCTCAGAAAGAATTGTAATGCCTCTGAGGTTTAAGCAAAAGGATTCTGTATATCCCTTGCTACATAATTAAGGACTTCTACAACGTGCTGGTCAACACAGCTGCTGCCATTAATAACCTAACAACAAAAGCTCTTCCTGTATCCATCTCAGTGGCTAGCTTGAGGATGTATTCCATGCCTGAAATTCTTCCTGGAGAGGCACAAAGAGCAGGCTTTTTGTAGCTTTCAAAAAAAAAAAAAAAAATCTGGAAAAACCCAAAAACTATTGCCGCCCTGCCAAAAGATGAAACCCTCTGAACACAGTGATCCTGTGTGGCACAGACCCACAGCCTACTGCTCTGCTGCAGCCATGGACAGGGAACTTGCAGTGCCCACACGGATAATGAAGCTTTATAAAGTCACCCTGCACACCCAGTGCAAAACTAGAAGAAAGCAAGTCCTATGCAAGCTCTAAAATGCTAAAACTAAGAAGGTGGGGGGGAAAAAAGGTGGACAGAAAGTGCTAAGCAAAATGGAAGAACCCAAGTTTTCCGTCCTCAGTTAATGCCATTTCTGTTGGAGCTGATCAGAGGGGCTCACAGGAGCACCGCACAACCCTCCTGTTCCCCACACTCAGCTCTGTGCTCAGGGAGCTAAAATCCAAAGTGGTCATTGCAGGAGGCATGGTTGGCCAGCCCAGGAAGGCTCTCTGCCCTATGAGAGGGGCTCACCCCATCCCAGCCCATTTGCACTCAATCAAAGGCTCATTTCACAATCCTCGTGGAAATCAGGGAATGAAGTAGGACAGAAAGCTGGGATACATCTCTCATGTTGCTCAGCCCTTCAGACCCTTGGGCATGACAGTGGCCTCTTAGTGAGGGGCTATGTTCTGGGGGAGTTAGGAGCAGTGACAGCCTTAAATCACAATCTGAATACTTGCTGGGCCTGTTTACCAGTTTCCTGTTCCCTTGTTACCAAGATGATGATCTTACACTGAGGGTTATTGGAAAGCCAGAAAATCAAGGACTGCAATTCAATTTTCTTACCTCTCCCACAAAAAGTAATTCAGCCTTTAAAGTGCTGAAAGAGGCTGAGGGGTCATTACTTGTCTCTGGGGTGCTCCAAAGGGGCAGAGCAGGCAGCTCACCCAGAGGATAATGTGAAATCCAGCATGAGGAACCAGGGAACACCAATTTGTTTTTCAATCTATTTTGTTGCAGTTCAGAGCATCAGTGCAGACTGATAACAGAGGAAAACATGCAACACTTTGACTAAATTCAGCACTCCAGTGTCTCTAAAGGCAGCAGAATATACCACTCAAACCCCACACATTTTGGCTGTCTGTCTGCACTAATGTTCTGAATAGAAATACAATAGATCGAAAAACAAACAGCTCTGCTCCAACTCTTAACAGCAAGTTTTCTTCAAACCAAGGGCTGCCCCAAAAAGCAAGCAAAATCATGCAGGGGAAAACCTGCACAAACCCAAAGAAACTGCCGAAGTTGCTCTGCTCACTGCTCAGCCACGGATCACTGTGCCCAAGAACACCAAAAGTGATAATTATATTTTGCAGGTTCCCTTAACATCCTCAAAAAGCAAAAGCTGGGCATCTGAACTGCTTTTTGTCAGGTAGGTTTACATCAGAGGGGACGGTGTGTTGCAATTTCTTAGTGACTTGCTAAAAAAACCAAAACTACACTACTTTGACCAGTTTTTGTGACCCATTTTGCATCAGCACAAATACAGGAGCCGTTTGTTCCCACAGCCAAGGGCAGACATGGCTCAACACACCCCTAAGGTGCCTTGATGCAAAGGCCTTTAAAATTACACTTCTCGGTCAACCCAAAACAGGTCTGATTCCCTCACACTTCTTAGTAAGTACACAGAATTACTGTGAGCTCAGTCTGTCAAGACACCTGGACCTCCACCGCTGTCACCTCCTGCATCAGGCTTTCAGAGAGGCACCTCCTCAGCCCCAAAACTCCATTACGACAAAAAGACTTTCAACAACTCTTCAAATGTGAGTGCAGCTGCTCCAAGATAGCAGAGGAAGATGCAGCATTGTGAAAGGCAAGTACAGTTCACCCCAGAAAGCCAACGCGCTTCCTCCATCTCCTGGAAGAATTTTATAACTGCTGAGCTGCTTTTTGAGGGACAACAGGAACATTTTTGGCACCTTCATTAAGTGGTATGTCAGGACAGTTAAAATATACTAGAAAAGAGAGAAAACAAGAGTGAATGAGCAGGGCATGGAGGCTCGGAAAGGACCTTTGTTCTGGCCCATACTCCAACAGGCTGTTGCTGCACCACCTGGTCTTTGAACCAGGGTGTCAACCCAAATTCACCCTCAAATACAAGACACTTGGCATCTCTTAACCAAAGCCCTGCAGAATCCTGCTGCCTTATGTCATGACTGGCCCATAAATCAGGTGTGTCAGCCTTCCTGTCTAGCACAGAAGAGCAAACTGCCACCGAGCCTCGCCTCACTGCAGCCTGTCCCTCTGCAGGGAGCAGGTGGGCTTCACTGACCAGGACCCACCATGGCACCCCTCTATCTCACCTGACCTGGGGACAGTGACAGCCCTAGGGCTCTCTTCTCCCTGCTCCCCTGCAGCAGCTCATTCGAGCTGGAAATCACAAAGGAAACCAAATGAGACTGCTCATTATTTGGTGTAGTGCAAAAAGTCTGTTTATTTGTCTTTTGAAGGGTCAGTCTTGATGGATCATCTGAAAGAACAGATGTGATTAGTGGTCCAAAGCAAGGAGAAATCTGCTGTGACCAAAGCACAAGATAAACCCCTTCCATGCCTACCTTTAAAATTCCTGGAGGGTCACACCTGCCCAAGCAGGGGCACAGACCTAATGCACAGCTAATGTAACACATTTGGAGGGTCAGTGGTACCCAGCAGACAGACTTTGGCTCACCGGTAGAGACAAAATTCCGGAGGAAACATCTTTTATATGTAGGTTACTAAAGGAAAGGCCCCTGCCACAAGGCAGCGGTGGGATCACCAAGCTCCCTTTGGCAGAGGGAACATGGGGTGTGTTTTAAATGAGAGGGACTGCGTTTTTTGGGCACCCGTGGAGCACCTACAAGGCTGACCTCGATTTAACATGGGTGGGGTGCGGGGGTCCCCGCTCCCGGCCAGGCTGAAGGCAGAAGCACCCTTCGGCTCCCCTCAGCCTCCTCAGCCGCCTGAGAGGCTTCGTAGGGGCCGGTCCCTCCCTGCGGGCGGGGGAGGCACCCACCCGCCCCGGTCCGTCCCGTCTCGTCCCCCGGCTCCCCGGGACGAGGCGAAGCGCCCCATCCCCGGCCTGGGTCTGGCACCGAGGCGGGGGAGCGNACAGCCCGGCGGGGTCGCGGGGGAGCCGAGCCGCCCCGATCCCCCGGTGCCAAGCGGGCCGGGCCGGCCCCGCCGCCATGGCTTTACCTTTACAGGGCGCGGCGCGGCGGACACGGCGGGCGGCGGCGGCGGCAGCGGGAACAATAAAGCTT
>VZRQ01005484.1:65233-89560 GCA_013397975.1 Machaerirhynchus nigripectus | reverse complement strand
TTACTGCCTAAAAGACACGGCTTTTTACCCTTTGGTATACTTGATTTGTGGAAACTTCCACCTTACACCATGCGCAGATGAAACGATGTCTCCTTTCTGAACCAGACGTTGTGTCACGTTGTGTCTGTGTTTTGGGAGCTCCTAAAACCGGCAGCACCGGCTCACGGTCCCCGGGCAGCCCTGAGGGACCTGCCGCCTCACCGTCCCCAGGCAGCCCTGAGGGACCTGCCGTCTCACGGTCCCCGGGCAGCCCTGAGGGACCTGCCGCCTCACCGTCCCCGGGCAGCCCTGCGGGACCTGCCGCCTCACCGTCCCCGGGCAGCCCTGAGGGACCTGCCGCCTCACCGTCCCCGGGCAGCCCTGAGGGACCTGCCGGCCGTGGCGGCTACTGCCGCCGCACCTCTACCTCGTGCCCGCCCGACTCAGCCGCCGTCGCAGCCCCTGCGGTCGGACATCGGAAGGGGCTGCCCAGAGAGGCGGTGGACTCACTGTTTCTGGAGGTGTTTAAGGAAACACTGGACATCGTGCTTAGTGCCATGGTCTAATTGACAAGGTGGTGTTGGGTCATAGGTTGGACTTGGTCTCAGAGGCCTTTTTGAACCTACTTGGTTTTGTGATTCTGTAATGAAACATCACCTTTCTGTGTCAGAGCCGGGGCTCGTTCCCCGAGGGAGGTGGTGGTGGCGGCCGGGCGCAGCCAGCTGTGAGGGGCATGTGGGGCTGAGGCGGCAGGAGCCATGTCCACCTCAGAGTCACCTGCCCTCAGCCTGAGCCGAGGGAATGCTTGGGCAGTGCTGGGCCTTCCAGCCCACACTCTGGGCATACTTTGGGGTGCCAGCTGTGGGACATGGGGCAGGTGGGCACAGCCTTGGCTGTGGGTCCTGATCTGCTGCCCCATTACCTGCTTGCCTGGTTTCCAGCCATTGGCTTCTCAGCATGCAGACACAGCTCCCTGTGCCGTGCTGGTGGCATCTCACTGCGGTGTGTTGGGGAGGACACCTGGGGCACCAGGGTCGCCAGGTCTGGAATTGGGGTGCCGAGGGATGCGTGTGTGTCACAGGCAGTGACCCTGGGGTGTAGGGCTGCCCCTAAGTTATGCAAATAGCTAAGAAGACTCGCGATGCTGAATGCCACCAGGCTTGTCCATGTTTTTGTGCATGTCAGCCATGTGTCCCTCTGTGTTCAACGGGATGCAGGGTGGGACCAGGCTGTTCTCACAGCCCATGTGCCTGCATCCTGCTCTCAGGGCAGGGGTGACAAGACCCCGATCTGTATTTCTGTCATAACAGGGGTGCTTCTTGCTCCTTCCCAAGACCCCAGTCTGTATTTCTGCCATAGCAGGGGTGCTCCTTGTTCCTCCAAGACCCTGATCTGTATTTATGCCATAGCAGAGGTACTCCTTGTTCCTCCCCAAGACCCCTATCTGTCTTTCTGCCATTGCAGTAGAGCTCCTTGTTCCTCCCAGAGACCTCACTGTGTTTCTGTTCCCTGACCCTCTTGTCGGTAACCTGACCCAGCCCGTGGCTCACAAAGGGCCTCTGGGGGCATTTTGTTCAGCAGCCCTGAGAGCTTCCAGATGGCCCCAGTGAGTGGGACTGGCCCTGCCACCAGCAGCCAGTGCAGCGAAGGCCAGCCACCGAGTGTCCCCGCTGGCCTCGCTAAGCCACAGCTGTGCAGGGACCACGTCCTGGCCGGCTCAGGGAGACCCCTCTCCCGAGTGCTAGTCGAGCAGGCATTCTCTGCTCTCTGTATGGTTGCACACCTGAAAATTGCTGGTCCCTCCATTCTCAGCTCTAACAGAGCTGTGGGGAAGTTCTGTCTGACTCGTGTCATTGGAGAAGCAGAAAGATTTTGGCTGAAATTTCTATGAAAAATTAAAAAAAACCAAAACGCAATCTTGCCAGACAGTACATGGAGTAGCAGGTTCGTTTTTCGTTCACATTCCCAGGCCTGGAAGGGGGTTATCTGCTCCATCTATTGATAGATTGCAGAGGAGAGCTAATGAACTGACTCATTTGCCTAAACAAGTGCTAATTGTGGGATAAGTGTGCAGAGGTGTGGAGAGTGATATCCTGGGCTGTGTGTGGCCTGGTAACCAGCAGCAGGCAGGTAGTAGGGCCTGGGACTGTGGGTCCTGGCAACTGCCAAGCCCTATCCCCAGGAAGCAGATGAAATTCTGGGGCTGGCATGAGGTCAAGCAGATCAGCTTGCAGACAAATGGGTATTAATTAGAAACCCACAATTTCATGATGAGACCTGTTCTGCTCTGGGCCCTCTGTGCTCTGGCAGGGAAATGCCTCTTGGCTGGGATTCTCGGCCGAGAGTGGCATGGCAGCTATTCTGCCATTGCAATAGAAATGGCATTGCAGCAGCAGGTTTCAAGGTCACTTTTGGTGAATGCAACAAAAGCAGCACAGGCTGTTTTCTTGTGGAGGTGTGGAGAGAGGCTCGGGGGACCTGCTCAGACTATGGTTCTTTGCCAGTCTCCTGCACTGAGTTGTCTTTGCTGCAGCTGTCAATCGCCGCTCCATCAGTTTTCTCCTGAGTGCTCCTATTTTAAGTGTTGAAGGGATCTCTGTGAGAGAACTCTGGACCCAGATCTGGTTATTTTTATCCCCAGGCTGGTGATGATCAAAGCAAGGTGATACTGAGGAGTCACCAGTGGCTCTTGCTCTGTGGCTGCTGACAGCAGCTGACCTGGAGATGACACCCCAGCTGTGAGAATGACCTGCTCCAGGCTGCTGGGGGAGAGGCTGGCATTGGCCAAGGAGTATTGGTGAGATGAAGGGCACACTAGAAGCAACATCCCCATCACTATCAGGTGTATGCTTGCTGCAGAGCCATCTCCTGCTGTCGGAGGCATGCTGAGCCACAGCAGAGCAGGAGCTCTGTATTGCAGCAGGTGCCTTCTCTGCAGGAGCAAAACCTTTCCTGCAAGGCCATCCTTGATGGCAGAGAAGAGTCCTGCTGTCTCTGATACCTTGAGAATTGTTCCTTGTGTGAGAAACTTGCAGCTTTGGCGCAAAAAGGGGTGAAGTTTTGGCTACAGGCTTGTGAGCCTGCCTGTCTGTTTGGCGTTGTGACACTGACTGCGAGCACCTGGAGCAGGCACCTGTGGGAACAGCTTTTTGCCAGACTTAGAGAGAAGAAGAAGCTGAATGTCCTTGCCCAGATCAAGGCAGTGCAGCAAAAGGTCATAAAGAGGTGGCTCTTTGCTGAAACCAGCTCTGGAACTGAAATTGGTGTTTGCCGGGCCGTGTCTGTGATTCAGGGGGGCCTAATGGGATGATAGCAGCCTGCTGGAAGAGCACCTGTGGTCTCCTACCTTGGAGGGGATGGATGGTGGTATGTGGAGGTGACAGGGCAGTGGCATGATGAGCGGCGATGGAAGAGAACAACACATGCCTTCAGAGAAGCCACAGACTTTTTTCCAAAGGCTAGGGTAGGGTGGTCAGAGGCACCATGACATGCTGGCTACAGGCTACAGGGACCAAAACAGACTCAGAAGTTCCTGTCCCCATCTCCCTGTTTCTGTCCCCTCTGCTCCTTTAATCAATGGGATTTGTGTCCATGCCATGTAAATCAAACCAATGCCACAATCCAGGGGTAGTCTACACAAATAAGAAAAAGGGTGAGGAAACAGGAGACATGAACAGATTCCCAGTGTAGCTTTGTCAATTCCCAGCACAGTAACACTCACTTGTCCCTTGAAAACATCGTAATTCTTGTACACCAAGTCCTGGTGAGTGGAGCTGTACCACTGAGTGCTTCCTTTCCCCAAAGTATAGGACTGCAGGATAAAGCTCTACCAGGTGACTCTCCAAGGAGCCCACAGGGAAAGACCTAAGGGAGTTGAGCTTGTTTTGAGTTCAGCATCCTGCCAAGGATCACTTGCGTGTCACACAAAGGAGCCCAGGTGAGCATGTACCATGTCTCCAGCTACCATTCTCACTGGGAGCAGGCAGAAGTCCCACAGATCCAAACAGGCCTTATCTCCTGTCCCTTGAAAGAGCCCCTCCTGCTGAGACCCAGCCCACTGAAGATGTGAGGAGAGCCCTGCCTAGCTCTGCCAAAACAGCCTCCACACCGCTTGGAAAGCTCAAGGCAGGGAGTCAGATGGGGTGAAACCCAACCTCCCCTCCAGAGCTGGAACACTGAGACGCAGTCCTCTCCAGAAGTCACGTCTTCTGAAGGAATGGATCCAGGAGGAGGTCTAGCTGGGTGGGATCACTCCAGTGGCCAAATCCAAACTATGCTGTTTCCACCAGCTCGTGACATGTGCATCTTTTCCAGGCAACACAGACCTTAAATCTGGTTTTGGTGCTCTTGGAGCATCTCTTGGTGACAGATGGGCTATCACACGGCACAGATCTACCCATTCAGGGGAAAAGAAGTAGGAAAAGGCACAGACGCTTCACCTTAGTCACGCTTAAGGCCATTCAACCACATCTCTCCCCTCCTCGTTCCTAAGTCTCCTCTGCCTTGCAGCCTGGGTGGTAGCAAACTCCATCCCCGGCTTGCGGCTTCTCCTTTGAGCACTTGAGGGCACTGTTGGAGTTTGGAAAGAGGCAGATTCCTGGGGTGAAAGATTTGTTGCATGTCGTACCATGCAGAGGATCATCAGTTTTGTGGCTTCTGTTCTCAGGGGTTTGTAGCTTTGGCCTGAACCTTGGGCAAAACCTTTCACAGAAAATATCAAGTCATGTGGACTTCTTTTACCTTCATTTTTCTGTAAACATTTCTTCCTTCCATCTTTTTAACCCCAAGGCTTCTCTCATGAGGGTCAGATCTCAGGGAAAAGGCTGGGCTGCACGATGAGTTATTGCAGAGAAGCAGAGAGTTTAATCACATGGAATTACACTTCACCTGCACAGATGGTTTAATTTTCCAAAGCACTGTTGATGCAAGGACGCACAGCCTGTCCATGTGTGAACACAAATCTCCTCGCTCCTGGTGCTGGTCTCCAAGAAACGCAGCAGCAACAGGCTGTGCTGGGGGTCAGCGCTGCACTGGCTGTGAAGGGCTGCACACAGCTCTCTGCTGGGAACCTGTGCCAGAATAATTATTTACATGTGCTGGCATAAAGTAATTGCTAATGGAGCGGAACACCATGCACGACCCCTCTGAGCTGTCCCGGAGGACACACTGGGAGTTACCAAGCAAAGTGCACTCTCCATGTACCAAACCAGATTTCCTCCCACCCCAGTCCTCCTCCCTCCTTCCACTGGAGCAGCTGGTTCATGGCAGAGGAGTTTCTGCCCCCCTTTGCCCCATCCTCTTGCCTTTGCCAGCACATTCCAGGCTTGCGTTCAGAGACTGTAAGTTGCCCTGTTATTCCATCTAAATTGCCCTTCAAAACTGAGTTGGATGGTGTCTTGGGGCAGGGAAGTCCCTGCTCCCATTAAGAAGCAGGGACTGTAAATGGGTTTAAAGTATTTCACTTCTGTGTTTCTCTAGCCAAACTGAAGTTTCCCTGAAGAGATGGACTGCTGGCACCCAGACTGACTTTGTAATGCCCTCTTGTAGTTCCTGGTCCATCAGCTTCCTTGACTTTTGACTTGATTGCTCTTTATGGCAGTGATTCCCAAGAGAGACCATCTCCATGACATTTGCCATTCCTGCTTCTTTCTGTAGGGTATTTAGGGAAGGAAGTCTTATGTCCACCTTCCCACAGGATACTGAACTGTGTTCACTCTGAGTTCACTGTGTTGCTGAGTGTGGTGGTCCAGTCTGAGCAGAACATGTTGAGATCCAGCTTTCCAAAGGCCATCTTCTGCTTCTCCATCAGATTCTGACTTCTGTGGCCTCTAGAAAGTCCAGTTCCCAGGCTCTGTGGTTGCTATTGCAGCTATCACATATCTGTGATCCATTACTAAATGTGATCAGGTTTCTTCCAGTCTTTCCACAGACAGGTTGGAGTTTCAGGAGGCTGCAGAGATTCCTTTCAGGATGGGGCACAGCACTTGTCTTCAGCTAAGCATCAATATCCAGCCCTGGCACCACTCCAGGCATGCCTTCATCCTCCACTCAGCCTGCCTAGGCATCTGTCCATGATGTCAGCTCTCCAGTCCCCTGCTATTAGTGCCTGGCCTCTTTTAAGCAAAATCCCACCTTAAATGTGGCCCAGAGTTCACCTCTTATCTGCTACTAGCAGGTAGGAGCTACTGGTACCTGTCACATTGATTTTCTTGTGATCTCACCAACCTTGCTGTACAATTTACTGTCCTGCCTCAGTACCCATGTCTGTTGGGATCTTTGGAACATCCCTTGGGCCTCTCCTTCCAGCCACACCAGTACTGTCACAAGCTAATAGACTGAAGATCCGTGTGAGGTGAAAGGGATGCCCAGCTGATCTTGAACTCTTTCCTCTTTCCAAGGCTCCTCAGAAGGGGTTTCATGGTGAGCAGGAATGGCTCAGCATCTGCACTGCAGTGAGCTGAGCAGTTCTCCCCTGCCAGAGGCTGCAGTCAACAGCTCCTGTTCTGTGTGAGCACAACCTCCCTCCTCTCCGTCGCTGCTGTTAGCAGAGCAGCAAACTCCTGGCTTGTCAGGATCCCTGCCCCAAGATCTGCAAGCTGCAGACTACGCTGGGCACTGAGCACATGCAGTTCTTCCACTGCTTTATTCCCTTTGCAGGCCCTTGCTGCTGCAGTGTTTCCTTCTCCAGAACCAAGTATCTATTTCTTCTCCCGTGCCTTGGCTTTAGGTAAAAAACAGTATCTCTGTACTCTCATTTTTTCTGGTGACAGCCCCCATCAGCACCTCTCTCAGCTGTTCTAGTGCTTCAAACACCATTCCTGGACTGAAGAGTCTGTTCTTCCAGAAATCGTATCCCCATTTAGATAATAAAGTGTTTTCCTTTCATTTTCCTGCCTTTGCTCTGGGTGGCCAGCTCTTCTCGCAGCCTGTGTTTCCTTCCATGTATGTGCCTGGGTTTGTCTGTGATCCAGCATCCCCGGTGGTCTGGGTCCCTACATGTTGTCCATTTGCTCCGTTTCTAGGTGCTGATTTGTTTTCCTATTAATCTTCCTCCCTGCCTTGCTCAGCTCTCCCTAGACTGACTGCTGCCAACATGTTTCATGTATCCTGTGCTGCATAATAACCCAAGGGAAGGGGACTTCATGCCTGGACCCTGGGGCTCTGTAAGAGCTATTTCCAGGGGTGGCAGGTGCTGGCAGGGCTCCAGCCATGCGTTCCCTTGCTGATTTAGTTGCTCTCCCTCCAAACTATCCCGCATGGCACATGTCCCTCTGCACGTCCTAACCTAGTGCATGGACCATGTTCCTGCTGGGGCAGAACGCTGCCAATCCCTTTTTGGCCCTCAGCACAGGCAGGCAGCTGCACACCAGTGCCTGCTGCTGGCTGGGAGTGGGGAGCATGCTCAGCTTGCCTGCGACCGTGCTTTGCCTTTTCTGCTGGAGGAGCAGAGGATGGAATCTCCTGCAGTCCCCTGATGGTTCCAAGGTAGTGCCATGGTTTGGATCAGAAGCTCTTCTCTGGGCAGCAGTGTTGAGCTGCAGAACAGAGAAGGGCTTGATCACAGAATCACACAGTGGTTTTGGTTGGAAGGGACCTTAAAGATCATTCTTTTCCATCCCCCTTCCATGGGCAGGGGCACTTTCCACTATCCCACATTGCTCCAAGCCCCATCCAGCCTGGCCTTGAACACTTCCAGGGATCCAGGGGCAGCCACAGCTTCTCTGGGCACCCTGTGCCAGGGCCTCAGCACCTTCACAGGGAAGAATTTATTCCTGTCATCCAACCTAAATCTATTCTCCTTCAGCTTAAAGTCATTCCCTCTTGTCCTGTCAAGGGGGATGTTCTCCATCATTTAGCCATGCAGGTAAATCTCTGCCCTGTGCACCTGTCTGGGGAGCATCCATCCTCCAGGCCTCCATCACAGAGGAGTAGTGCCTCAAACACTTCACAAGGGTCCTTTCTCATGGACCGGGACCTGTCCTGTTATAGCATGAATGGAGGCAAAGTGGGAGAGGTCCTGATGGGTGGCATCTAGCAAGGTGAGATTCATACCTAACTGATGCGGGCAGAGCAACATGCACCCCACATGTTGTCCCTTGGCTATCCCCGTCCAAATGCCAAGCAGGACATTTTGGGAAGTGACGTTGCAAAGGAAGCTTTCTTTAAAAATCACTTTATGGGGTTGCTGATGATCATCTCTCCATCCTCAACAACAGTGTGCTGTCCCTGCTGTCTGCTGACTCCTTTGTTTGGGCTAAAGATTGAGTCATGGGGATGACTTGGGGAGGGAGGGTAAATATAACCCCTGTCTGCTTTCTACAGCAGTCACAGTCAGCTGGATGGGAACAGTGGAGGGGGTGGCAAGGCATGAGAGAGAGACATCAGTAAAGTCATCTTTGTCCCCCAAGAAAAAATGCTCCTGGTAAGGGGAAAGCTGACCTGAAACCTGGATGTGGGAGGATGGAGTCAGCCTCCTGTGACCATGGTTACCCCCCACTCCCTCTGCTATCACAGAGGAGCCCCCAGCTCTTTCTGATGCGGGAAACCAGCTACCACCAGCCAGCCTTATTGGGCAACTTTATCCTGACTGGGTTGGCACTGAATTCCATCAAAAATTCATCATGTGTTCACATGAGAGAAAAATTCAGGCTCTCTGTGAGCTACCCCTGCCCAGCAGCCTCCCTGAACAGTCCAGACCTCCTCCTCAGGCTGCCCCAGTGCATCCTGCTTCCCTGGGAAGAGCCAAAATGATGGACACTGTCCCTGCCCACAGGCCCAGCCAGGGCTGCAGCAACCCTGCTCAACCTGGGTCCCAGATAAATCACCGGGGCATGGAAGTCACAGCATTTATAAATATTGATCCTGTCTTTGGGGAAGTTCACTATTTTGGAGAGGGAGGTTTTTCTAAATAGTATTAAATAGAGATGCTGGAATTATTCTTGGCTCTGTCAACAGCACGGATCTGTGTGGCTGCCCTGTGTGTGGGGCTGAGTGCTCTGGCCTGGGCCCACTCCCTGATCCTTCTCATCTCCCTTGGGGCTTCGGGCCTCAGGGTTATTTATTTTGGGATCTCTCCCAGCAGGGCAGACATGGAAAAGGTCTGTCTGTCACAGAGTTCTTTGCAAGGAAAGTGTTTTAGGCCTCTGGCTGTTTCAGCCCTGTCCCCACATACTGGGGACAGGTTGTTCATGACCACCCACGCCCGCACAGCTGGCCCAGGGCTGAGCTAACCCTGTGCTGGTTGTATGCTGTGCTGTCTTCTAATGTAAGGGACCCAGCAACAGTCTTCCTCTGGGAAAAACTCCGTTGGCACCTCCTCTGTACCTCACAGGCACCTGCACCACCTGGAAAAATGGAGGGGAGAGTCAGAAATAGGGTGGCGAAAGCTTTCCAGCACCTTGCAAGGCTCCAGGAAGTTTGTGGGTGGGTTATGTGGGTTAAGCATTTCTTATCAAGCCTGTGGGTCAACCTCTGGAGGTCATTTCCTCCAGGATGAAGAATGGCACATGTTCTGGTGGGCTGGAACACTGCTCTTGGATGTGAAAGGTCACTGGGTAAAAAGCAGAGACCTTGATTTAGCATGATCTCCTGGGATGGGAACCTCCAGAAAGAGAAAGTGGTTCAGTCATGGTAAAATGGTTTCAAATTCAACTCAATTTCAAAATTTCAAATTCATGTAATTTCTCAATAAGCAGTGCTGGACATATGTCCAACAACAATGCCTTAAATATGTGGGTAAGACTGCCCTGTCTGGTGCACAGTACAGATCAGACAGATGACTATAGTGGGTCAGTAGAAGAAACCAAAACTGTGCTCATTTATCTGGGCAGCTTGGGAGGGTGCTGTGAACCAGAGGTCATCCTCTCTATAGATGTTCAGAGATGTTTTGTTGTTTGCCCTGACCTGGCAGCTGAGGACATTACTTCCTGAGACTGACCTCCAGGAGAGGACAAGGCATGGGGACAACAGACCAGGTGGATGGTAAGCATTTGGTCATCCTCCCAGGAGAGCCTCCGGCCTAGCCAGGCCCCAGGGGCAGCACAGAGCTTCTCCATGTTACTGGGGTCTGCTGGGGATTTTGAGCAATAAGGTGACAGGCAGTGTGGGCTGGCAGGTGCCAGGGCAGCACAGGGGGCTCAGGGGACTACAAACATCCCAGAGATCCCACTGCTGAACTCAAACCAACTCAGTACGAGCCAGCCTGTCCTCCTTCCTCCTCACAGTGGGTTTGCTGCTCCAACAATGCTGAGAGCACAGCTGTGCTAAAGAGACCCCATTCCTGAGACCAGTAGGGACAAATGAAGGGCCAGTCCTGTACTCTCCTGACTTGGAGTGGATCATCTTCTTGCATTTCAAGGGAAGAGCTGTTTCTCACAACAAGCACAGGGACCTGTTGGAAGGACACCTTCCTGGGTAACTGTGCATCTCTTGAGTGAGAGATCTCTGGTGAGATGGGCTTTGGAGCACAGAATGCACTGGAAATCCTAAGGCAAGGTGAGCCAAACTTACCAGGCCGCCAGAGCAAGTTCTGGGCTGGCACACACCCATCCTGGTCACTCCTTTCTTCCTGAGCTCTGCCCCTTTCACCACCTGGGCAAGGCTCTGCATCCCTTCCTGAGGAGGAAGGCAAATTGCTCTGTGTGTCCCCATGTGCCCCATTCCAGAGGGGAGAGCAGAAAGGCTGGTCTGCAGCACCGGGCAGCACTAGCCTGGAGCTCCACTGGTGATGTGGGTGGCCAGCCTGGAGCAGAGCACACCTCAGACTGGAGCCCTGGGCTGAGGCTGTGCAGCTGCAAGTGGGAGCAGTCAGACAGCACCTGTCCCAGGCAGCCTCCTCCTGGAAGCAGTCCCTGGAGGCTGAAGTGGGGCTCTTGGGCTCCCCTGCCCTGCCCAGGGAGCGCAGGTATCCAGCAGAGGCAATACCTGTATGCAGAGGTCTGTTCTGCACATCAGCAGCCAAACCATGAACCCATTTGTCATTTGTCAGCCACTTTTGTGACCCTCGGTGCTGCTGCTGCTCGCCTGTGCAGGGCTCAGCCTCCTTGCCCCAGGGAGAGGATCCCCATGGGTGGGGGTCTTTTGAGTTGGCAGAACAGAGTAACTTGTGGCAATGGAAATTCAGCCTTGGAGTGAGTCAGACACATGAGTCAGCAGGTCCCAGAGCACAGGCTGCGCCCAGCCTTTTGCAGGGAGAGGTCAGCATCCTGCTTGTGCTGCTCAGGGTCTGCGTGGGGACAGTGAGGGCAGGCCTGGGTCTACCCACAGGGGACACGGAGGTCTCCGAGCAGGGGAACAGGGCAGGTGGGTACCTCCTCACCTGCCATGCTGTGCTCCATGCGGTCTGTGGCCATGGCAAAGGGGCTCTGCAGGAGTTATGGCCCTGGTGAGCAAGACACCTCCTGCCCTGGGAGGGGAGGGCCCCAGGTCCATGCTTACCTGCCATGGATGAGTGTGCAGGACAGAGCAGCACTTGATGGGAAGAGTCCCTTCACTGCAGTCTCTGTGCCATGGTCCCTGCACTCCGCAGTGGTTCCTCTCTGCTGCTTGCACACCTGGGTTTTTTTTGCAAAGAGCAGGCAGCTCAACAGCCCCCTCCTGCCCCACGGTGTCCTGCACACACTGTGCTGGGTGCAGTGGACAGGGGCCTGATGGCCATCTGTGTCCTGCCACCAGAATCCTCACTGGAGAGCTGCCACTGTGGGCACCTGGCTCAGAAGCTGAGTGCAAGCTCTACCTGGTCGTTCCAGGGAAGGGACCATACTAGCATGAGACCAGGACAGAGCAGGGGATGTGGGATCAACATAAAGCCAGGGAAAAGCTTAGCTTGATGCCATGCTCAAGATGACCTCACCCCATCATCTGTGCTTTTGCAGAAGCTGAAGCAGATGTAACGTGGCAGGGAATTGTTTTTTATTCATCCTCTCGGCACTGATCATTTCACGAGAACAGAAACTTTACAAATAAATGTCCACCTTCTCTGTCCCAAAGCCCTTCTGATGGACCATCACAACCACATTTCCAGTGTGCTGGTGAACCAGAGCTCTGTCCTTCAACCCTGACCCTGGAAAAACATCTTCTTTGACACAACTTAACCTTTGTAGTGAGCCTTGAGAATCCTAACCACAGTAGTGTTTCTGCAGAGCAAAGTCTTGGGATCTTCAGACAATGCTGGAAGTAGGGTGAGACACATCAGCCATTCTCCTGCAAATGCTCCAAGACCACATGCAGCCCAGTGTTAAATAAATGCATGTTTATGCTAAACCACTGGGGACATTGGCCCATGAGATGTTTGATCTCAGTCTAAAGTTGCCATCACAATTTTGCTGTTCCTCAGCCTGAGGTTAAACCACAAAAGCCTTTTCTTTCTGCAGAGCTGCAAGAATTCCTGAAATTTTCTTTAGCAGTAGGTCACTTGCATCTGCAACTACTAATGCAGGTTGTTGGAGCAAGAGCAATACCCTATAAAGAACTATAAATCCAGAAGGACTGTAGCCAGCCCCACGAACAAGGCATTTGATATTTTTAGGATATATTTTCAAGCAGCTGAATGTTCACTCACCACAGTTAGAGCCCCAAGAGAAGATCCTTCAGATACCCTCTGAAGTTAAACTGAGGATAGAAACAAACCTGAAGGCTCTAATTTTCATATACTAAGGGCAGTTCAATTAATAATTAAAATGATCAAGAGGCTGGAGGGGTTGTCTTGTGAATAGCACTGAAAAGGTTGGGATTCATCTGTTTGAAGAGAAGAAAACTGGGAGGGATGTGACTGAAGTGACTGAAGGGAGTGAATCAGGTGAAACTGAAATCAATCCCAAGGCCAAGACCTAGGGGCAGTCAGTGGCCCTGTTAGGATATCACTCTGATATGTGCAGCACAGATGTGTGTTCGTCCTGTCTTCCAACCAGTGCCAGCATCCACAGTTGCTGTTTGCATCATTCTTCCTGCTGGGCAGGGCACCAGAAAGGTGACCGGCTTGGCTGCCATGTGGGAAGCCTGCAATTTAGGTCACACCAATGTCAGATGCCACCTTCCTGCCATGATGCTTGTCTGAGTCCTCCCACATCAGAGAAAGGGCATTTGACATGCGAAGACCACCTACACAAACCTTCATCTGACTGAGCAGAAGACATCTTTTTGTGGCAGCGCTGCAACCTTCTTAGAACCCCAAGACACAGAGGAGGGACCCCATCCCCACAAAGCAGAGCTACGTTATTTGTATGCTGTGATTGTTGTAATAGCATCCAGCAATGCCCTGGGAGCTCCTGCAGTATCTCCCACTCTCCCTAAGTCAGAAACTGATGTGTTGTGATACCACAGAAGGTGCCTGGAGAAGTGGTGAGTCCACTGACCCCTCCTGGGCCAAAGCAACTAATAAAAGGCTTCTGCTATGCCAGCTGCAGCCCAGCAGTTTTCATCACCACACTCATGAAAGATGTATTTTTCCTTTTTAAAGGCAGGAGGACATAATCCCCAAATTAAAATATCATTAACCCTCCAGTATAACTGGGAAGACAGAATTCCTGAGCAAAGTGTGTCCTGAGCACCTGCAGGAGCCAGCATCCCCTCTGCTGACCCTTGAGCTGACGAGAGAGGTTCAGGCTGAACTCATTACATATTTTCTTCAAAAAAATTTATTTTCAGTTTTGTTCTGAGAAACCTAACCTGTTGTTTTCCTAGAACGAAACGTGCTTCTGTTGTTCTAGATCTGCCTTTTAGGAGAATTACAGAGATTTTCAAATGAGGCAACCCAGTGAGTTTGGGAGTAATGAGACCTGGGGGCTGCCTCCCAGCAGTGCCTGGGGAAATTAATTGTATGGCATGCTGAGGGAAAGGAGGGCTCTCCCTTCCAAGGGTCAGCAGCCAGGATCCTCTCCAAAGGTGACACTGCACATTTATGAAATCCTGCCCTTGATACCTTCTTGTTATCAACCTTGCCAGGCTGGGCTGAGACGTGTAACACCAATTCACTCCTGTAAGCTGGGCTGAGTGCAACTGAACTGCCACAAGTCCCAGCCACGACACTCCTGTTTCACCAAGTTTTGTTCTATACAACTTTCTCCTTATGAAAATACATTTCCAAAATAAGCTGCAGAAAGGTATTCGTTCACATTGGCTGGGTGCCACCGAGCAGCCAGGAACACTGCATTGATGGAAAAGAAGAAAGGATCACAAGGGAGGTTCAATAGCAGACATCTTGCAGTCTCAGGAAGGACTTGGTGCCCAGAAAGAGCAGCTTTGTGCTTGACTGCCTTTGCCAGTGTCACTGGGAGCTAAGCCTGGCCCTGCCACCATCTCGGCATGATGGAGATGGAGTCTCTTTCTCATGCCACCACGGGTCATTTCAGGTTTTCTTAGCTGAAAAATCATGTTTTTAACTTCACCTAGACCAACAGCTTATGATTCAGTTCACATGCACAGAAAAGTGGCCAGTCTACGTTCCAAGGCTGTATGGGATGGAGAGTTTACCACGTCTCCAGGCTCCTTGTTCCAATGGTCAGTTATTCCCACTGTTAAAAATAGTTACTTTATCTCAAGCCCAACAACCAGCAGCTTTGCCTTCCAATCCCTGGATCCTTTTCTGTCTTTGTCTGCCCTTTTAAAGAGCCTTTGCTATCAAAGTATCCCCCCACATCAGTTCTCACAGACCGCGATTAAATCACCTCTTAAAAACCAGATAAACGAAACAGATCATGTTCCATTTGTCTCTCACTGAGAGTGATTTCTAGCCTGGGATAATTTTCTTGTTCTTTCCTGAGTCTTTTCCAAGTTTTCAGTGTCACTGTCAAGCATAAGCCCTAGACCTGAGTGTGCCATTTCGGTGATGATGTCACTAAAAGCACATGCAGGAGCAGTGCCACCTCCATGATATTCCCTGCTTGTGCATGTCAAGGTCCTGTCCAGCCTTGCAGGGGCAGTGGGACTGTCTGTTCTTGGGTTTCGGCTGAAGCCTGAACCCTCCTAGGAGTCCCCGTTCACCTTGTTCCATCCTCGCAGAGTGGCCTGCAGATCTCATACCAAGCTATCGTTAAATGTTGACTGAAGTGTCCCAGTGCCTATGAAACCCTCATCCCTCCAGCTTGATTTCTTCCTGTGCCACCAAGTATCTGTCTGTGTTTTTCTTTAGATAAGGTTTTATCCCATCCCAGACAACCATTCTGTGCTGTCAGTAATCCCATAAACAAGCTTTTCCCATGATGTTCTTGTGCTTGCAGCATACCAGTTGCTTCCAAGAGAGAAAGAAAATCCATGCTATCCCTTTGCAGTACAGACTAGGTGATTTCTACAGCATTAAGTTAGGTATTTCTAAAATGAGAATGTTTTAGGAAGCATCACAGGCAGCCCAGTGTTTGCATTCTGGGAATGGTATCATGGGCTTGGCAGAGGCAGCGTGTCCCGCTCTGAAAAAGCATCTGAACTACTGAAAGGGTTTCCATTTGGAGGGATCTACATTTCTTCTCCAGCTGCAGAGAATCCAGGAGAGCTCCTAGACTAGACAGCAAAGTGAGGCAAAGCCAAATGACAAAGTCCAATTTTTCAATTAGCAAACAAGAGTCATAGAATCAGGGAATCACAGAATATCCTGAGCTAGAAGGCACCCGCAGGGATCATCCAGTCCAACCCCGGGACCTGCACAGACACCCCAACAATTCCACCATGTGCCTGAGAGCATTGTCCAAACGCTTCTGGAGCTCTGGCAGTCTTGGGGCCGTGCCCATTCCTTGGGGAGCCTCTTCAGTGCCCCACAGCCCTTTAGGGGAGGGTCCTGTCACTGTCACCAGAGAGCAGAGATCAGGACCTGCCCTTCCCTCACCCTTGTGAGGAAGATGTAGATTATTTCCTCAGGAAACTGTAGAGTCAGTGAAATGCAGCCTCCCAATCCCCCCAGATTCTTCCTCCAGCATTCATGCACATACCTTTTAGCAGAGCTCAGGATCCTCCTGCAGCCCCAGGACAGGTGGAGCCAGGGCAGCAGCAGTCACTGTGCACCCCTCGTTCCCCCCACTGGGTTCTCACACTCTCCTCCAGCTCCCCTTGTTGCACATCTCACAGGGGTCCTTCCCATCTCGCTGTCAAGGCTCTTAGTTAACAAAGTATTTAAGAGGTTTTGGTGCCTCTTAGTAATGCACTTAAAAATATCTTTGATGTTAAGAGGTGAACTTCAGTGAAGTACTTTGCCATGGGAGGAGCATGGAAATGTCAGCTTGATCATACCTGTTTGAGCTGTATTGCTGAGGGGACAGTGTCAAACCCAAGCCCTGTGAAGCCGGAGGCAACCTGCGAGATTCCAGCAGAGAAGCTGGATGTGTTCCAGAGCCACCAGTCTGAACCCAGAGCCCTTCACTGTCTCCCTGCACATCCCACTTGGCTCTGCACATGGCCGGGAGAGGGGTGGTCTGAGGCTGTGTGAACTGAGCCTGTGTGAACTGTTTGGTAGATCATAAATGGTTTGTCTCAGCCACGAACAGCACCGGGCAGCCCGTGCCCCATGTCCTCTGATGAACAGCCTGGGCAGAGGCTGGTAGATTTCTGATGGAATAGTTTGAATAGAGTATTTGAAGGAAAGGGAGACTGAAGTCAGCTGAGAAAAAGGAATATTATTTCCAGACTTTAAGGATAATGGAACAGGGAACTACCACAAGCTGTGAGGTCCCCACTCCAGAGTAAGCGCAGACCTTCCTCCTAAGGGCAGAGAGGAGGACCCCAGCATGGGTCCCACGTGGGTATCAGCTAAGCAGGTGGCAGTCTGCACTCCTCTGACAAGCTCAGACCATGGGATGAGGTCTCAGGAGCGAGAAAGGCTTTCTTTTCAGAGGAACAGGCTCCTGGAGGGTTCCCTTTGGGGACAAGATGAACCCCTGGATCTTTCCTGACACCATCTTGTCAAAGCTGTGCTTTCCCCAAGCACCAGGAAGATGCACTCAGCTCCTGCTGCTTGTTTAACTGCACCAAAACATCCTGCACCTCTCACTGCACCCACCATCCATCCACAAGAACCCAGCAACTGCCAAGCAAACAAAATAACCAGCTCTGGAGCAGCTGTGTCTCAGATGGCAAAAGCTGGTAAGAGGCTCTTCTAGCTTGTCTGGATGGCTTTTGTACCTGTATTTCTTTCACCCCTTTGCTAAGTGCCAGTTCCTGACCCAGGACCTGGCCTTTGGGCCCAGGCCACCCTGCAGCCCCCACACCAACACACAAGCCCTGCGAGGAGGAGAACCTGGCAAGAAGACTGGGAAATATTGTCACTTCAGCTGAGGTCACTCTGCAGCCCATCTTCTACCCCAGAGACCTCAAATGAAGACACTGGAAAATAACACTTGAACAAATTCAGATGTTTTTCTCCAGCCTGTCGTTACCCTGAGTCAGACAGAGACAAGTGAAGAGCCTCTACCCAGGCTGGATTGTAATTGGAGTGATGGAAAAGACCATTAGGTCATCTGGGCCATCTACCCCCGCCAACACACGCCTGTTCTCTGCTTCATGTTATCTGGTGCTGAGCTTGGAGTGAGTCAAGTGATGCAGCTTCCAGTTTCCCACGGGAGACTTCTCCTAATAAAACTAATAGCTGAGATGGAAACGTTTCGCGATATCCTGCCTAAATATCCTGCTGTTGCTCACATTCATCCCATTACTCTTGCTGATCCTCCTCCTGGAAGCACATCTCTCCTTGGTGTCCATGCCCATCAGCCTCCTGCTGACAGTTACAGTCAGATTTTCCCTGGGCTGCCATCTAGACAAGCTGCATTTTACTGTTTGGTGGTAATGACTCCAGACCCAAGGCTGTAAATAGCTTTCTTTGTCCTTGGAGCCTTTGGACTCCTCCTAAGAAGCTAGATTCCCCAGATATTCTGCAAAGGGAAATATTCTGAAGAGTGTTTTGTACAAAATTAAGGATGAAGCTTAGAGAGATGGACCATTGAGTCAAGTTTCTCATAATTCTTTATCTTTTGTTCTGATTCAGTTTCCCTTCTTTAAAATGTATTCTCTGATTTCTCCAGGGATCTCCATCCCATTTCCACACTTAATTAGAGCTTGAAGACCCAACAAAGCACATGATGCCACTTGGAGGAATGCTCCAGGTGCCGGGTGACTTAAAGGTGTTCAGTTTGTAAAGAGACTCTGTCATTTCCTTGCAAGGTAGAAGATGAAAAAAAAAGGAGATAGGTAAATCTATAGGTTGATGCCTTTAGGAGCAAGACATGTAGCTATGAAACTTTCTAAATGTTTTGGTGCACACAGCCTGGCTCCTTCCCCTCACTGTGAATAAGAGGCTTATTAAATAAGTGGTTTTCAGGGTTGTGCAAGCCCCGTGGTAGAGCCATTCTCCAACATCAGGTGCTGCAAGAGTGGGGAATCGCCTCGGTCCCTGGTGAGCTCAGTGTGGCAGGTGCTCCCTGCCCACCTGGTGCTGCTCAGCCCTTGCAGGTGAGCGGAGCACCATCTGCTCCTTGTGACTTCCTCCAAGGACACAACCGAGAGCATCCTGGCAGCAGTGAAGACTATGGAGAGGAAGGCCTGAATGAGTCAAAGAGACACACAGGACACCTGTGTCATATCACAGGTTTTTCCTCAGAATTGGACCTGGCGTTGAAAACACTTCTCACCATTAGCTTCTGACAAAAAACCTTGCCATGCAACATCCTGCCATGCTGCCTCAGTGCCACCAGCCTGGAAGGCCACCATCCCTGAGGGGAACAGTGTCTTGCAGGGAGCAGAATGAGCCACAATCCAAGATGGAGCCTCTGTGTAGGACAGATAAACAGCCATGCCTGCAACAGGAAATTAATTTAAATTTAGAAGAAATAATTTTTTCCCTTGGTCGAATGAGATGAGAGATCCTCCTTCTGTTCTTCATTAAGCAACAAAGGGTGAAACCAACAGCAAATTGTGTGCAAACCACCCAACAGCGGCCCTGAACTCCTGAAACATCTTTATTCACTTAATCTGGGATTCAGGAAATTCTTGTCCAAGCCAGTTTTATTGGGTGGTTTGCATTGAGCTCTCAGCCTCCCAATCAGTAACAGATGAACAATTTTGCATAACATTTTTCTCCTGGATTTTTGGCTCTGCTCCTCCTTTCTAGAGGCTGAGCTGATGAAGCAGGCCTATTGTTCACCCTTTTGGAGACACCAGCCTTGTTCTGATTCTGGGAATGGACACGGGCCGCCCTGGGTCCTGATCAAGGCCAAGTCCTACCTTTCTGGATTCACCTCCATTGGTGGCTCATCTCCCCATCTCCTCTGTCCCCACCTCCTTCCTAATTCCTTCCTCCCGCTGCTTCCAGGGCTGGCATCAGGTACTGACCCCATAAAGAACAGCCCAAACAGGTCCCAGCTGCTGAAGGACAGCAGTAGATGCTGATAAACTGCAGCAGCCTGACTGAGATGTGTGGGCATCTGCTGAAAAAACACAACAGGCACAGGTCCAGCTGTGGCTGGAGCTGCATGAGGAGGAGGAGTGCTCTGGGGGATGATCTGCCCCTCAGCCCTTCTCCAGGTAGGTGGCTGCTCGGCTTGTTTTCATTGTTCCTCCCTGGGCAGAGCTGTTGTGACTGGGAGCAGAGCACAGATGGGGTTTTGTGCCATTGGGATGCCTCCAGCACCAGTGTTCATGCTGGTCCATTGCCCAGTGCGTGTGAGGGTGTCCCTGGCTGGGGGACACGCTGTGCCTGCAGCCCTGCCGTGCCGTGTGAGGACACGTGTGCCGCAAGCGGTGGGGATGAGTCGGTGCGTGCATCCACACTCATCCCTGTGGCCGAGGCCATGCCAGTCCGCAGGGCTCCTCTGCCCCACTGGGAATGCACAGCACTTGGGCCTCTGAGAGGAAGCCAAAGGAAAAGGGTGAGACCCTGGAAAAAAGGGGCCCGGAGAAATCCCAGCCGCCTGGCGAGGGACTGTTCATGTGTGCACCCTGTGGCCGTGCACGTGTGCGTTACTTGTCAGCATCTCTCTGCCTCCACCCTGCGCCTTGGCTGCCCGGAGCTGCCAGGGCTCAGCTGAAGGCCAGTCAGGAAATGAAATAGGTGCTATGACCCCACCTTGTCCCCCCCTCATGGGTGGGCTCCCTCACCTGCCTGTCACCCCCCACGCCCTTGCAGACCCTCTGGCAGCTGATTTTGCAGGAGGATGTCGCCGCCTTGATGTTTCAACACTGCCAGTTCCCAGAATAACTGGGTCCCAGGGCTGGGGAAAAACACTTTGCTCAGCTGATGTGTTTGTTTAGACGCTTCAGCACAGGCTTTTATTATTATAATGCCTCTGAGATTTGGGACTTAGAGGGGGATTTGCTGCCATGTGCCTGACAAAGAGGAGTGACCTCAGCGACACCGGAGAGCAGAGAGTGTATAAAACCTTTCTGGGCTCTGTGTAGGAGTGCCGCTTCCCTTTTTGGCTGCTCTCAGCTCCATCTGCTCTCTCCACACACGGGTCTCCCTGACAGTCCCTCTTGGGCGGAGAGACGACTGGGCAGGAGACGAGCGTTCACATGAATGGGCTTCACATTATTTGCAGAGCTCCCAGTTTCATGCCCTGAATTTTAAGCACAGGAGTGATTCCCCTCACTCCAGCAGGCCTGCACTTTCTCTTCTCCACCCTTCTTCCTCTCCATCCTCCAACCTATCTGTATGAACTGCTTTCCCCGTGCACTGGCTCTCCAAGGGTGGAGGAGCTCCCTGCCCCCTCTCTCTGGTTGCCCACAGGGACCTGACTGTGACTCTATTTTTTTACCCAGGTCTCTCCTACGTGGTTGGGTGATCACCACTGTGTTGCAAAGTTGGAACTGAATAAAATCAATATGTTAGAGATCATATTAGACATTCCTTCACTCACCCTGTGAAATACTGGCCATTTTCTGCCACATGGAGAAAAGTAAGTTGCAAACCCAGTGGGAAAGGCAGGAAAAACAGCCATTAATAACTGTACTTAATTACAACCTAATTTCTTGAAAAATGTGTTTGAAAGCAGCTGGCAACAAGTTGAACTGTGTGGAAAGTTTGAAGAACACCAGACCAGACATTAATTAGTCAACAGCCTCCAGAAAAGGTCAGGCTCTGGAAATATTTAAAGACCCCTTAATAAAATGAATTTTAGTTCCAATACTGAATCAAAACTTCATTGCAAATTCCCAGAAAATAGACTCACTCCCCACAGACATTCTGCACGTGTTTTAGGGAGACTTGCTGTCCACACACCACAAGCTCCCTATGGGGTTTCCCAAACCATCTCTTCCAGTGACCTCCCTCTGCTTGAAAATGCCATACAAGCACCTTCTTTCCATGAAGGGCTATTGTTAGTACGAGGCCTCACACACCACCCTCTCCAAATTACCAACTGGCCTCTGTAGTGCAGCAAGACCTCTCTAGAAGCCTGGTGCCACTGGTGAAATCTCACCTTAAACCCACCCTTGGGCACGGAGAGGGACGATCTCTTGGGAAGACCTGCAGAGATGGTGGGACCATACGCAGTGTGAACAATGGTATTTTTTGGAAGGGACCACGCATTGCTTGCTTCCATCAGCCCAACAGTGTTGTTGTTACACTGTCCCTGTTGGTTTAACTGAGCTCTGAAACACAAAGATATGGACAGGTATGGCTCATGGTGTGAGTCCCTGCAGTTCTGGACTCAAAGACCTTTCCCTTTGCCACACCAGGAATCATGTCCTGGGTGTAGGAGCTGTTCACCAAACACAAAAATCCCAAGGAGAAAAAGAAAGAAAAATATCTACCTGTAAAGGGTGACACTCACCCAAGAGGCGTTGGACAAAGCCACTCCCAGCAGACACATTCTGTGCCTCTGTGTTTGCAATATTTCACTGTTCCTTGCTTGTTTGTTCTCCAACCCTGTCCTTATCCTGGCCTTCTTCAAGAGCACCCCTCGGCAGGTACCCTGCAGGAGAACCTGTATGAGAACACTGGGAATGTCTTGGCACTTAGAGGGGCTCATATACCAGTCCCCTTCCTTGTGGGAAGACACATACCACTGGCTATCATCCCATCACAGCCACTATCACCTCCATATAAAGGTTACCCCTGCTTGGGTTGTGTGGCATTGCCCCAAAAGCATGGATCCCACGTGTGCCTGGGAAGGGCATTCCTGGTCCTGTGGTGTGGGAGCCACGTGCTGAGCCTTCACACTAACTGCCCACTGCTTACCCATCCTGGCTGCTACTCCTCTCTGCTGCAGTCTGCTAAATGACGTGAATCTCCCCAGGAAGTGGGACTGGGACAAGCCAGGAGCTCGCTGGTGGATGGCTTTTGCTAGCACACAATTATCACTGAACACGCGTCACGCGCATTTGACTGAGTGTAAGCTGGTGCCTCTGACCTCCCTACTTCTGCTGGCTCATCTGCCCACCTAGTTGCCAGCAGTGTGCCCAGGTGGCCAAGAAGGCCGATGGCACCTGGCCTGGATCAGGAGTGCTGTGGCCAGCAGGACCAGGGAAGTCATTCTTCCCCTGTACTGGGCACTGCTGAGGCCGCACCTCGAGTGCTGTGTCCAGTTCTGGGCCCCTCAGTTCAGGAAGGACGTTGAGATGCTTGAACATGTCCAGAGGAGGGCAACAAGGCTGGTGAAAGGCCTGGAACAGAAGTCCTATGAAGAATGGCTGAGGGAGCTGGGGTTGTTTAGCTTGGAAAAAAAGGAGGCTCAGGGGAGACCTTATCACTCTCTACAACTCCCTGAGAGGAGATTGTAGCCAGGTGGGGGTCGGTCTCTTCACCACTGACAGAACGAGAGGACACAGCCTTGAGCTGCACCAGGGGAAGTTTAGGTTAGATGTCAGAAAATAATCTTTCACTGAAAGAGTGGGCACTGGAATCGTCTGCCCAGGGAGGTGGTGGGGTCATAGTCCCTGGACATGTGTAAAAAAAGGCTGGACGTGGCACTCAGTGCCATGGTTTAGTTGATGAGGAGGTGTTAAGTTAGGTCATAGGTTGGACTTGATGATCTCAAAGGTCTTCTCCAGCCTAGTTAATTCTGTGATTCTGTGATTCTGAGGCAACTGCAAGTCCCAGACCTCCCATGCTCCTCAGCCACTTCCAGAGCAGCTGGCAGGAAGCAGCAGCTTCCAGGTCCGCAGGAAGTTGTGAATAGCTTGGTTTCAGAAATAGCAAAGTGTTTGGACTGCAGGTGTTTCTAAAACAAAACATCTCAGTAGCTTTCCTTCTTTGAAAGGTTTCATGAAGTTTGTGTCAGTCCAGCTCAGACAAAGGCATTTTCCTAAGATTTCAAACTTTTTGGGGGAGGAAGTTCTGCCATGTGACAGCAAAATACTGCCAGTGCCAACAATCACAGAATCGCAGAATGGTTTTGGTTGGAAGGTACTTTAAAGCTCATGTCATTCCATCCCCCTGCCATGGGCAGGGACACCTTCCACTAGACCAGAACGCTCCAAGCCCTGTCCAGCCTGGCCTAGAACACTTCCAGGAATGGGGAGTCCACAACCTCTCTTCTCAAGATGTTGGCAAGGCATTGGAGCCACATGTTTTACCACCAACACATTGCTCCGTTCTGTTTTTCTCCTCCTTGCAAATCTCCTGCAGGAGATGGGGACAGGTGCAGCCTGACATTCTATCACTAACAGAGATGTAGGAAGCAGCAAAACAAAATTCCGAAGCCTTTCCCATAAGTGGCAGTGTTTTTCAATAGAAATTGTGAAGAACCCTTTTCTAATCCCACCCTTGAACTGGTCTGCTGGAGCTGGGAGAGCTGTTTCTGTCCTCTACTTGCTATTCAAAGGTGCTTGGTCCATCTTTGAAGTATCTGTACAAGGTTACCAGAGAGGCCAAGCTGCAAATCCAGAACTGAAGGTTGCAAGAAGCAAACAGAGAGGATGGGTTTATCTGGAGTTCATTTCAAAAGTTTCCTTTCCTTCTACCCCACATCATCTCAGCCCTGCCCTTTCATCCAGGAGATGACACAGCAGCTCCTACCTCTGAGGAGACACCAGGACCAGCTAGGTAATCCATGTGCTTGGAAATCTTGCTTTCAGATCAGCTATCCCCTTATGCCAGACAGAGTTTGATCCATTTTGCAGGACACATTACAAGAAAAAGTAGAGAGAGAGAGAGAAAGAGAGGGAAAATCTGCTGTAAGCCAAGGAAAAGAGATGCTGGAAAAACACAGGAGAAATTCTGCAGGTAGTGAGAATGGGTTCAAGTCTCTGGGGATCCAAGGCAACAAAATAGTGACACATTTTGTCCTTTTTGAGGTAATTTCTTGGATCAGACAGAAACAGCACACTGGCATCTGGCCATCTTCAAATGAGCCCTAAGATCCAAGGGGCTTCACCAAAGCAGAGCACAGCACACCCATGGGGAAACCCTGTGTCTGATGATGGAAGGGGAGGGGA
>VZRQ01005484.1:32312-57567 GCA_013397975.1 Machaerirhynchus nigripectus | reverse complement strand
TAAAATAAAAATTTCTATAAAGATATAATATATAATTTATATTCTATTATATTATATTATGTTATATTATATTTTTTAATTTTTTTTATAAATTTATAAATGAGCAGGCGTGCAGAACCCTCGAGGGGGAGAAGTTGCCTCGCTGTTTCAGGAGGCACGTCCTGGTCGGTGCACCTCGGGCGAGATGTGGCACTCCAAACACGCCAGCCCGGGCTACACCTGAGCTGGGGATGAGTCAGAGGTGCAACGTGCCTGCAAGGCCTCGGCAGAAGCCCTGCAGCATCCAGGCAGCCCGAGGGGACAGCTCAGAGGGACATGCCTTGGAGAACCCTTCCTCACCACAGCACACGCAGGATACTTCTGCAAGGGATGCTTTTAAGACACAAATTTCAGCCCAGGAGTGTAACTGTGCTTTCAGGTTTACTCTGGTTTGAAAAGCTGGGGGATCTGCAGTGTTTGGGGGAATGTCTGCTGCTTCAAGCCTCATTTTCTTGTCTGCTTTGGAGGTGAGGAATCCATATCCCATCTGACGAAACGGCTTTGGTTTCTGAATTAAGCTTCTGTGCACCTCAAAACTGGCTGTAATGTCTGATATCAAAATTGACATTTCCCCCACAATAACTGCAACTGCTGTACGAAGGATTTGGGTTCTAGTTCAGGCAGAGATGACTGATATGAACCAGACAGCAACACACACAGTTATGGCTACTGCCTGGGTTGTTTATTTGGGTTTTTTAACAGATATTTTGCCATTTCTGCCCCAAAGTCACACGGAGGTTTTACCTCAAGAAGCTGCCAGTGATGAGCCATTAATTTCCAGTGATCACCACGCAATTAGCCAGAGCCACTGGGGGAAATGCTGCCTCCAAAACTGCTGGAGGCTGCTCAGTGTTAGAAAGTGGGGACTTACTTCAAAATAAATAAACGAGGAGAGTTCATTTAAAGGGCCCTAAAGGCAAATTCATTTCAGGCCATAGCTTTGATATGGAAGCTGTGGATGTGCCTATCTATGAGGCTCTGAAGGCTGCACAACTTAAGAGAAAAAGCAGAAAGGCCCATGTGGGAAAGAAAATCAACAACATTTGCTGAAATGACAGGGTTTCATTGCGTATTTGAGCTGAACGGGGCACTTCAGAAAAAGGAAATCCAGCCTTAGTACAGGCAGTAGAGGCAATATAAAGCATGCCAGGGATTACCTAACAAGGGAATTAGGATGGGATTTCATCAGAGCTAATGGCAAAAAATGTTATAAAATAAAAAGGTACAAAAATAAGCAATGAAAAGACATAAGAATACATAAAATCTGATATTTGCAAGGAGGTGGAATCCTGGGAGGGAAACAGAGGGTGATGGCAAAAAGTAGGAATGGGAAGCTGAGGGGTTTCTTTGGATTGTTCAGGCCCACGGAGGGTGGGGGTAGACAACTAGTCTGGATCAGCTCATTTCAGGTTTTAAAATGAGCAGTGGGGGTGTCAGAAGAAGATGCTGGAATAAATTGACATGCTGAAGAGCAGTAAGTCACTGAGCGCCAGTGAGGCATCCAAGACTTGTGTAGGAACATAAGAATGAAGTGACTGAACTACTGACAGAAATATGCACACGAAGATCTGTGCTCAGCAGCAATCAAAAATAACCAGGGAAATGATAGGACGCAGCAGGGATGGGAATGGGTGGAATCTGGAATACATTATAAAGCCATCACAGAGCCAGCAGGGTGCCCTCCTCCCAAGCTGCGCCCTCCCCTGCAGCCCTGTCCTGCCCCACCCCATGGGACGTGGGGAGCAGAAGGGCAGAAAGGCTGGGGGGCAGCAGCAGTGGAGTGCACCAGGAGGGAGCGTGGTTTGGTGGGGCGAGCAGGCAAGGAGGAGGTGTTGGGGATGGGGATACCCCCACAACTCAGCATCCTCCACCTCGCCCTCCCCCGTTACCCAAAAATGAGGTGTCAAGGAGTAATTCACACAAGACGCTGTGGGACTCACTGATGCGCTGCAGTGCAGCAGTCCTTCTCTTAGCAGCAATTTGTACAATATTTACCGAGCTCAGGTGGCCTCACATGGACACCCACAGCTTGTCCAGTGTTCCAAGTGCAAGGGAAGGTCACAAACCATCTGACTCCTTTGGGCTGCTGACAAGGAGGAAGTTGTCGTCCTCACATGCCAGCTGCAAAGCCCTGGAACATCTCTGTAAGACAACACGAGGGTTCAGGGGGTGCAGGAGGAGGGGTACAGGCAGCAGGGGACTGGGACCTATGGGGCAGGGTGCTGAGGAAACACTTCCCTCCCAGGAGGCAGAGAAAGATGGGAAGGCAGTAGGAGAGAGGAGAGGAATTCCTTTTGGGTCTATCTTTTTTGATGAGTGCTTTTACACATGTCTGAACAGGCTGAAGGCCTTTTACAGCCTTTTCCAGTCCTAGAAGACCTGTCATGGAGGTATCCCAGCATCATTGTCCACGCTCTGCCTTGGTCACTTTGTGTCCCCAGAGAGAAGCAGCAGGGGACAAAACAAGTAGATGAGCATAATTCCTACCACCTGTCTTACATGGCAACCAGCCTTGTCAGGGCAGGAGGTTCCTACCTCACTCTCTGCTCTGGCCTTGGAGGCAGTTCCTGCTCACGGACCAGCCAGCACAGCTTCCCTGGGAGGAAAGGCTCAGTGAAGGAGAGGGTCTCCAGCAGATGATGATTCATGGCTGATCACTTTCAGCCAGAGCTGGATTGAATCAACTCCTCTCTCCCATGGCTCTGCCAGGTCTCATGGCCCAGGGAGGGGAGGAGAGAGGAGAAATAATGAGATTTCCCATCCAGAATGGAGGGGGATTTATAGCTGTTGTGATAACCTCGGCCGTTAGCGAGGCTCGCACAAGAAACCATGCTGATTTCCAAGTTCCTGATTTACTAAACAACAGAATGAAAACTCAGCATAAATCACTCCTGCTCACACAAGTGGCAGCCGTGGGGAGCCTGCCACAGGGATATACGAGGGCTGGTGCCCAGTTGTCTTGGCTCTGGGGTCTCCTCTGAGCTCTGCCCAGCCCAGGCACTGGATGGCAGTCTGGGCGGAGCCACCTGGCCCTGCCATGACATGCAGCAGCCACTCCTGGGGCAGGAGCACAGAGCCAGACTGATGGTATCAGGGCAGTGGCTCCATACTGGGGCAGTGGCTCCAGTAGGTCTGGGCAGGGCATTGGCAGACTCTGGGACAGGTTCCCAGACAGGGGCAGGATGGGATTTTTCCAGGGCTCATCTAGGCAAAGCCATGGCCCCACCAAGCCAGTGCTGGAGACAGCCCTGCTGCTGGTGGGAGGCTGCTCTGGAGACCCTGAGTCCCCTTGTACCAGCCTGTTGAGATCCTGGATTTACAGCAGAACATTTCCCCCAGGCACTGCTGTAGCAGCCCATTATGATTCTGCTTTCTCTTGCATGCAGCCCCGTTAGTCTAAGGATGCTATCAGCATGCTTCACAAGAAACTGCACCTGCCTTCCCAAACCAGATGGCAGTGTTCTCATCCTACAGAAATATCTATGCTTGCCAGTGCTACTACTAAATGTGAAACAGGAGTTTCTAAAAAGAAAAAAGTTTAAAAACCCAAGAACTTACATGGCAACAGGGTGTGGAACAGTGTGTCCTGTGGCAGCGGGGCGCGGATGGTGCTGGGTGCACCAAAGCAGTGTCAGGCTCCTGAGAACCTGAACAGCTCTCAGGAGATGCATGGAGTGAGTCAGGACAATGTTTGGTGTAACTGGACATTTCAGGATCACCTTCCAAGTGAAGGGGAACAACGGGGCAGATCTTGAAAGATCATCACTACTACCTTGGTAGTGAAGCACGTGCAATATCCTCAGGCTTCTGTTAGGGAAAGGTGGACTTGTACTGCTCTGTCTTACCATAAAAGACAACAGAAGGGCCCAAGTGGGTTTGAGCAACAGCCCTGAAAGAATCCCTAAGGTTAGAAGCAAATTAAATCGGTGAGAAGGGAAACAGGCAAGTTGAGCACACTGATAATCTCTCTATGAACATAGCATATCATAGCAGAGAGAAGTTACTATCCTGATAAGATAAAGTGAAGAGAACCTGACACACTGCCAACACCAGATGGTACAGGGGAAGTTTCAAATAGCTGAATGTGCTCAGTACTAAGGACAGGAAGAAATGATACTAATTTGCACAATGAAAACACGCAGCAAGCCTCTACAGAAATACAAGGAGGTTTGTTGGGGCAGAACTAAGCAGTCATCAGCTCAGGAAAATGCAGTATCTAAGGCAGGGAAGTAAATAGAAGGTGCTTGGACTCAGTACAATTCACTGACCTCTTGAGGATCCATCACTGCTGCAGGCAGCAGGAAGGGAGACTGGACGTGGCTCCAGGGGGATTTGGTGTCCCAGGTCTGTGGCTCCCTGAACTCCACAGCTGGGTCATGTTCCCAGCATCAGCCTCAACCTGGGAAACAAGAAAAAACTCTGGACAAAACCCCTAAAATAGGACTTAATAATTTCTTTCCCCATCCATCTACCTGCAAGCATTCCTGGAAGAAGCCCATTCCCTAGGTTTGCCAGGATCCTTTCTATATGCCTGTGATGGGAGAGTGACATCTGTAAGATGAAAAACTGCATTGCACTAGGAGATTAGCTAGACTTTCCTTACTGGTGTCTCCTCCTGAGCAAACCAGCCTGCAGACCCCAATAGCATACTGAACCTGATCCCACAAACTGTCTCCCAACCTACAGAGACTTCCATAAAACTCAAATATTTCATCCTTATTCGCAGGTTAGGCTGCAGGATGTGTTGCTCTTTGCTGAGCAGGGGAGTGCACGCTGCATAGTGACGATTGTTTTGAGGCTTGCACAGAAGAAAATGTTGTTTCTGGATAAATAATCCCGTCACATAACCCACAGCACATGTTCAGCATCCAGTGAGCAGAGTTCCAGCAGCCAGCTCATTTTCATCAGTGCTCTGCACAGCGTTGTTCCATCCAAAGCACAGTCTTGGCCCTTGAGACTCAGGAGACCTCTTGGTGCAGACCCTGGATTATTGGACCGGGATTAGTGGCTGCTGATTTCAGAGTTAATCTTACAGAGTCCTCAGCCTTCAAGGTACTGTAGAACTCAGCATGACCAAATGTATAAGGGCAAAGCACTGCCCTAGGGCTTAGGGCTCTCTGTTTGATACCACATGTGCAGGGCCATCTCCTCAGGGCTGCCCTCAGACCCTCTGGTGGTCCCTTGTCTGTGCTCCAGTGCAGGTTACACCTGCATCCCCACAGTCTGCCTGGACTGGTACCAGCCCAGCCTTGCTGTCATCACAGGAAGAACATTCCCCTGAGATAGAAAAATGAACTTTTAGCATTAAATTCTACGCAGATCATCACTGCCTAGGACACAGAAACACAGAGGTACTGCAGAGTCCTCCAGACAGCCAGGTCATCTGGGGGTCTGGCTGTACCTCGCCTGGCCTAGCAGGAGTGGATAGTCTGCCCCAGGATAAGCCCCATCCTCCTGCCTGATAATTAAAATCTGGTCAAAACAGTCAAGACATCTTTGTCTCCCAGGAAACCCTCCTGCAACAGTTTCCTATAGTGGGGACTCCCCAACTCTGACGACAAAGCCCCATGGTGGGAAGACTTTCCAAACCTGTATTCTTATCATTCTTTGCCAAATCCCTGAAATTTCTTCAATAAATAGCTAAACTGTGCACAGGCTTTCTGTGACATGGGTCACAAAAACCCTCTCGCCACGTAGATAATGTGCTGAGACCAGCTTGTTGCTGTCCAGTGCACGTCAGCTGCCAGGATTTCACGTTCTTCAGAGAGTCACAGAGTGGTTTGGGTTGGAGGGACCTTAAAGTTCATCCCATTCCCATCCTCTGCCATGGGCAGGGACACCTTCCACTGTCCCAGGCTGCTCCAAGCCCCGTCCAACCTGGCCTGGGACACTCCCAGGGATCCAGGGGCAGCCACAGCTTCTCGGGGCACCCTGAGCCAGGGCACAGGGAAGAATTTCTTCATTCACTTCTTCATTCACATCTAATCTAAATCTCTCCTCTATTAGTTTAAAACTGTTCAGCCTTGTCCTATCCCTATTACGTGTCTGCTCATGTAAAAAGTCTCTCTCCCTGTTTTTTGTAACCCTCTTTCTCAATTTTCATTGTAAAAATTTAGACCAAGAGACTTTTTGACTGGTTGGGATGCATTCTCCGTGCAAGAGTCCCTGCACTGACCTCAGAAATGAATTGCAAGCAGGGAATGAGGAGGCCAACGCTGAGAAACAGGTGATGGGATAAGATAGGGCAGGATGGCGTGGCATGGCACGAAATTCCATGGCACAGGGAAGGCACAGGGATGGCCAGGGATGGAGGGCAAAGGTGTCATGCTACTGATGTGACCTGCGTGTCCCATCCTCACCTGTGGGAGCTTCTTGCAGCAGATACCAATGGGGACAAATTTTTGTGCGGTGTTTTTCTTTCCTTCCAGTGAAAGAAAAATGGTTTAACAGTTTTTGTGCCTCACTGACTCTTTGCTGACGTTTTCAGTCCACGTTTTTGCACTGAAATACCTCAAGCAACTGATCACAACTGCTCCTCTAGGTTTCCCCTGCTTGACAAAAGGCTGCTGAGAAATCTCACTTTCTCATTCAGGCTGCCTGTTTGTGGGGGCAAAGTAGGGGGAAAAGAGTCACAAAAAACACACAAAAGCTCTGGAGATGGAGCAGGGCCCACGCAGGGTCCCAAGCCCCACTGAGAAACCCTTGTTTGGTAATAAAAATATTCCAAGCCATTTAATAAAACTTGACAAATTGCATGAAAGTGTTTCACAGCTCTGGTCATTTTCCCATCTGTGACGACCCAGGAACCAAACAGAGCTGAGTTTGTAAGGGACTGTGGGGGAGCAGTGCTTATTAGATTACAAAGAACATGACTTGTTGTGAAAAAAACCCAAAAAGTCATGTTTTTTGTCATGAAAGTCTAGGCTGTGACAAATTCTATGTGTTAATCATGATGGATTTTTACTGGAAATCCTCAGTACAGAGCAGGGTCATTACAGAACTAGCCTCATGCCCCACTTGAGCCCTCCTGCCTCGGCCGTGGGTGAGCAGTGATAGAGCTTCACCCTGGGATTCTCCTTCTGCATGCCAAGGAGACAAACTGGGACAATCACCCCCAAAAAAGGGGAGTGCTGACTCCTCTCTCCCACAACAGCCTCCCTTGTTGTGTCCAGGGCTGGCCGGACCATTTTCTCTGACCAAATCTGTGTTCCACATCTCTGCCTGCCTGACCCATCCCTTGTTCCTGCAGATAAATCACCCTCTTGTCCTCCTCGGGAAGCATGGTTTGCGATCACAAGCGAACCTTTCTCCGCAGGGCACGCTGATGTCAATCCACAGCTTTATTTCCTCACTTCTTCCATTTTTTTTTTTTCCTCCCCGTTCTCCTCCCTTTGAGAGGCTCTTTCAAACAGGTCCCCTCTCCTTCCTGTTGGGCCCAGAGGTTCCTGTTCTGAACTTGCAAGCCCTCCCATCCTGCACCGTCGGGTACCACACCTCATCCTGCTGCTTCCTCCTGGGGTGCAGTGAGAGATAACCACAAGGGGGGCCTGGGAGGCATGCGTGGGAGAGACACGATTTTAGCTCCTGGTCCCCCCACTGCCAAGACAGTGCCTGAGCTGCAGCAGCAGCTTTGGAGAGGGTGGTGCCATGGGAAGAAGAGGCCAGGGTGATGAGCTGGTGTGGTCAGTGATGGGGGTGGGGAATGGGATCTGGAGAAGGGATGGGAAGAAAAGGTCAGTGGTTGGTAGGGAGGAGAGTGAAGGTCTGTGATGGGCTGGTGTGCAGGAGTCTGGACCTTGCCAGAAGGAGGAACAAAAGGGAGGGAATCACACCTAAGATGAAAAAAAGAGAGGTGGCTAGGGTTGGAAGGGGAGAGAACAGTGAAGAAGGACTGCATCAGCAGACACAAGTTTGAAGAAAACAGCCCAGCTGAGAAAAGCCCCTGCCACAGCCCTTCAGGGAAAGCATCTTTCTCTGTTGTTCCACACTCCTCAGCCCTTTCCAGCAGCAGCCCCTGTCTCCAGGCTGTGGTGGGGTTAATGCCACTGCAAGGCTCTGAGAGCTGCTCCATCGAGCAGAGGACATGGTGGCGTGCAGGTCTCACTGTGGTCCCCAGGGGACCTGCCCTGGGCATCCCCAGAGACATCCATTCCCAGGCTGTGCATCCATTCCCAGGATGTAAGTGAGCCACTTCCCATTCCCTCCAGCTGGGTTCCAGGCTTTCCCAGCACATCCTCCAGCCTTCATGTCAGCATTTCCCCCGTTCAGCCTTCACGGTGGGTGCTGCATCGAGAGGGGAGGCAAAGAGCAGCCCATGCCAGCAGGATGTGACTATTTTAAGCCAGCAAAGGAGGATGCTCAGCCAAGCGAACCTACAAACCAGACGCACGTTATCCTACCCACTGAAAAGTGCCCAGAGCTTCGGGGCTGTTCCACAGACTCCTTTAGAGCCATATTCCCTGGCCTGGAGGAGCCATCCACAGCCCCTTTCCCAGCAGGAGCATCCCAGTGTCCTGCTGCCCAACAGAGGGTGCCACATACACCAAAAAAAGGGCAATGGGAACCCTCCCTCCTTCGACACAGCTCCCTCCTCTTTCTCTCTGACCCTCCCCATCTTGGCTTTTCTCCCCTGCTCCCTTTCCTGCTTGCTGGTCCCTTCCTCCCTACAAACTCTCCAACCCGCCTGAGGAAAGTGCCCCCCACTGCAGATCTGCACAGAAGGATTTATGAGCCCAGCTCTCAGGGGAAGGAGCCTGGGCATAAATCACAGAATATTTAAGAAAGTGATCTGCATTTATTACACTTAATGCTATATTTAGCATGTCCAAAAGGACCTTATAAATCAGAGACAGTGCAGATCTCAGTCCGGGGTCCTGGGGGAACCCATCCGCTCGGTAAACGTGTGCAAAGCCTGAAATCAGCAAGAGCAAATTTATGTTTGAATTCTTTGCTAAGTTTATTTGCCTAATTAGGGCTGCATATCATGCTGATGGTTTCCTGAATTGGGCTGGGAATTCGGGGCCCGGGCTCACTGCTTCCCACCACACACACACTGGCCACACTGGTCCATCCTCCAGGACCATGCCAGCAAAATCTGTGAGCATCTGTCACACTGAGGGATGACAGCACTGGAGGGTGATCATTAGCCTTCTCCTAATCCCAGGTTAATGCACTGTGCTCCAGCTCAACCTCAGCCTGCTGCTGCAGGCTCTGAAAAGAGACAGAAAGTCCTCTTGTACTGCATAGAGAGCCCCAACTCCTCTTGGGCCTGTCTCCTTTGCTGTTCACTGGTATTTAATGCTCCATCATCCCAGGCCAGGTCTGTGCCTCCCCACCAACTGTGCTGGATCAGCAACTTGCCTTCATGTTCTACAAAACAGGCAGCTTGCTGGTGTCTTTGAGGATCTCAGAGCCTTTGCCAGAAGTTTGGACTCAGGCAAAGGATGACTTGATAGCCTGGTGATGGAGTGCAGGGAAAAGGGGGGCATGAAATGAAGACTTTGGTCCATAGAGCCTTGTTGTTGTTTAAAAATGATGTCAGCGGAGGTCAGTTAGGAAGTGGGAGTCTGGTCCCTTCAGTAGGAGGACAGACCTTCTCCAGCCATGCTGAAACAGCCATTCCCATCCTGCTTCTGTTCCCATGAGCATAAAATTCCCAAGCCAGTGTATAAAAAATGAGAGAGAAGAGCATGATGCTTTTTTCCAGCTGAAGTGTCCCGGGACGAGTGAGCACTTGGCAGGGCAACACCCTGAAGCACCTCTCTGCAGCTCCAGCCAGCTGGGACAGCCAGTCCCACGGGGTACATCCGTGCTCACGCCGCTCCAGGATGGGTGGTGGCAACTCATGGCAGTGACCAGGTCACCCCCCACCAGCTCCCACCGAATCTGGCTGAGCAGCAAATAACTGAGGGAGAGGCATGGGTTGCTAACAGGAGCAGCTCTCTGTCCTCCTGGCACACTGCTGAACCCCAGGTGGATGGAGAAAAGCCCCATGTGTTGTCCTCCTGGTGCTGAGAGGTTTATGCAGTGACCCCACCAAGCATCCTCATGGCCGGTGGACCAGGCCTGGCTCCCAAAAGGGGCACTCCCAACCTCAGGCACATCACAGATGTTAAGGCAGCGCCAACTGATGCGGGGCCTTGTGCAGCGCTGGGGTCGAAAGAGACATTTCCTCACCGTGCTGAGGTCCTCGTGCCCCATCCAGTCACGCTCACCTCAGTAGCCAAAGCTTTGCTCCTTCCCGGAAAGCCCTGCTGCCCACGGCGCCTGCCCGGGAGCCGTGGGACCCCACGGCTGGGTGCGTGCGTGTCGCTCTGTCTGTCTCCCCTCACGGTTTTCCAGGAAAGCTGCTGTGATTTACGAGCCGTGGACAGTGCTAGCTGAGTGCTCAGGAGGGCTTGATTACAGTTTCCCAGAGGAAGCTGTCTGTTTGGAGATGGCAAGGTGACAGGGTTTATACAGCACAGCACAATGTGTCTAAGCAAAGCTGTCAGCCGGAGACGAATGAAGTGACTGAGAAAGCCCATTACTTCATTCACACCTCAACAGGCAAACAATAAAACACTTACACGCAGCGGAGGGCGCAGGGGGAGTGGTCCACCAGCCCCTGGAAAAATGCACCAAGCTGCTGCGGAGGCATTTGGTGCACCCCTGGCTCAGCAGGATGGGGCAAGGGGAGGGACAGAGGGGACAAGCAGCACGGAGGGGAAATGTGTCACCCCTCGCAGACAGGTGATGTGCCACGTTGTTGTGTTGGGTCATGATAAACCCCTGACTTGTGCTTCCACTGCAGCAGCAGCAGCGAAAGGCCAGGCCTGAACAAGGGACCCATCCTGGGTCATGCACGAGGCCCCCAGCCCATGCAAGGTCTGCCGGGTGGCTGGTGCTGACACTCCTGGGGCCAAGAGGCGGCATGGCCCTGAGTGAGGGACCCACAGGAGCACGTGCTGGGCAGGCATGGCTTTTCCTGCTGCCCTGAGTGGCCCACTTAGCCCAGCCGACCTGGGAGCAGCACCTGGGTTGCACAGAAGCCACAACCAGCTGCCCATGAGCCCAGAGCTCCTGCTCTCAGCACGCAGCAGCCCCTCCGTGGCGACCTGCTGCCACCAGCCAGCCCACCTGCACAAGGAGCTGAGCGGGGCACAGGCAGCAGTTGTCAGTGAAGAGCAAGCAGCACAGAAAGACTTGGCAAAATGTGTGTTTTTCTTTCATCAAATCGCCTCACGCAGAACTGCAGGTCAGTGATCCCAGCACGTGGAGAAAGCTCCAACCCCGCTCCCTCAGGATGGCTACTACAACAATGAGAGGGGCAGAAACAGCCCCCAGCCTCTCCCCCGTGCCCCCCAGGCAGCAACCTCGTGCGCAGCGGAATGACAGGACAATAAAATCAGCAGGGCTCACGCTGGGACACACTAACTGTATGTCCTTGGCTGACACTCAAGTATCTGAAAGTAATGACTCAGGATGCAACTCCTGTTAAGGAGCCTGTTTTGCTTTTACTGCTGCCTCCCAGCTGAGCGGGCCCCCAGGAGAAGGTACATCCATCTCTCCTAGGGTTCAGCGGAAGCTGAGCTCTGCTAATGCTCCTGCCTTGAACTCTTTGCCAGACTAAGCTCTCCTCAAAAGCAGAAAATTAATTACCTGGCTGGTTTATGGGCTTTTCACAGGAAGGAGAAGCCCCTGATGTTCTCACTCGCAGTGTTGGGGATGGAAAGCACCAGCGCTGAGCTTGTTTGTCGCTGTGAGGTGCCAACGCCAAGCCCACACGCTAAAATTTTCTAGGAAACTTTGTAATGCCCAGTCAAACAGCTTTGAAGTTCAGCCTGCAAACTATGCCATGCAAAGCACAGGCTGTCAAATTTAATGCCACAGAGACCCTGGCCATTGTCATGTGGTTGGGAAAGAAATCCCACACCAGTTTAAGCATCCCTCCTCCCTGTGTGGGAGAAGCTAGCCCAGGAGAAAGAGGTTTTCTTACTTCCTTTCCTGGGACTTATTCATAATCCAGTTTCTATACACTAGGCTGGAGTGCAGGACACGCTGTGATGGGTGCTGATGCTTTGGCTCTGATGGATTTTGCTTTTTCATGTGGTTTTCCCTATGCTCTATTACAGCATTATTGGCTATATAGAATCATGGAATGGTTTGGGCTGGAAGGAACCTTAAAACTCATCTCTTTCCACCCCCTGCCACGGGCAGGGAAACCTTCCACTAGACCAGGTTGTTCCAAGCCTGGCCAACCTGGCCTTGAACAGTCCCAGGGATGGGGCAGCCACAGCTTCTCTGGGCACCCTGTGCCAGGGCCTCAGATAAATGAACCAAGGTTACTCACCACACCAAGCCTGGGTGCACTGTACCAGAAAACACATTGCTCTTCCCATGCTCTTTCCATTCTCTCTGATGGAGTGTTCTGGGACAGTTTCAGATTAAAGAAAAAAAAAAAAAAAACCCTTAAAAAAAATCATATTTTTTTGGAAAAAATCCTAATCAAACTTGGCCACAGAAAAAACAATATTTCATAAAAATGGGATATTTTGAAAGAAGGCCCTGTATTTCCAAGGAAAACAGCACTTGTTCATAATAATTGTGTGGGATCGCTCCTGGCCACGTTAAACCAGGACAGCCCTGCCTGGGGATAGGAGCTGGCACAGCCACCCAGCACGGCACAGCCCCCTGTCCCCACCACAGCGGGCCTGAGGTGCACTCACACAGATGCTTTAGTAGTGAAAAGTGTATTGAAAAATGAAAAATTATCCCTTCTCCCCCCATCCCTTCCCCTCTGTGCCAGCACCCAGCACTTCGCATGTGCCTTGACATCCAAATACCGGGGCATTGCAGCAGCTGCAGGTTTTGCCCAGTTTCAGTCGGAAATAAGGACTTTCCCAACTTACCACTTGTTAAAACCCTTGTTACCAGCTTTTGGAAAGCCTGGCAGCCCAGGCAGAGGAGGTCAGCTCCGGGGTGAGTCGCTGGAGCATGACTGCCATGGACAGCTTTGCATTTTGCAACCCCACGGGCAGAGCTGCCAAGCGGGGTTGTGCAAGCTGTGTCCCAGCCACAGGCATCCCTGTGCAGCAAAGCACCTCCCTGGGGTGGCCAGCACTCCTGCTGGGGCAAGGCTGAGTCACCGGGGACCTGCTGGGACCAGACAGACCCAAGGTGCCTTTTCCTCATGAGGCTTTTGCTGAAGTTCAGAGGAAGGGGTGACAGCTTCCAGCCAGTTATTTCTCTAAGCCCAGTGTCATGCTCCTAAGGAGTAATGTGTCACATGCAGAAACACACAGAGAAAGAAACCCACTCAAGAAACCCACTTTTCGACACCTCGAAAGCCCTTTACAGACAAACCCCTCAGTTGCAGACAGTCTTATTTTGCAGATGTGCAGAAATCCTCCCCTCAGATGGCAGTTGCTGCCTAGCTCTTCTACCTGCAAATGTTGCAGGAAAACCAACATGGGATTTTCCTGGCTAGCCAGGGGATTTTTTTCATACCCATTCAGGCCAGCAGTGCTTTGCAGAGCAACCCTGTGTGCCCCCAGTGGAAAGGGATCCTGCACTGAGTGATGCTGCATTTTGCAGGAGGACCACAGCATTAGGGGAGCACATCACACCTCTGCCTTTAGCTCAAATGCAGGTGGGAGCTGACCCTTTGCTAGCCACTCTGCCTCAATTTGCCCCAAGGTGAGATGTTTCTAATGTCTCTCAGTGCAGCAGCTTTCATTTTGGGGCAAATGGGTGGCAATTTGCCTTATTTCATAGTTTGTGATTAGGTCCTGGCTCCCTGCTGGAGAAATATTTCTGGAGAGGCAAGGAAGAACTTTGGGAGGCAAGGAACAGGGAGCTGAAGAGCAGGGTTGCAGCAGGGTCAGAGCACGCTGCCTGATCCAAACATACACCCCAGGAAAAAGGAATGAAGCTGGGACACATCCCTTCTTCCAGGGCCAGCATCCCACTATCTCTCACCTCCCAGTGACACTGGGGGGGAGCTTCCATTATCTTGGACACGAATATCTGGGGTGCTGCAGGACAGGAAGCCAGGGCAGGTGTGGGATGTGCAGGCTCCGTGCACTGCTGTAGAAAAGTGTTACAAAACTGCCAGCACCGTGTCCTGGTGCTGTTCCAGCAGGACATTGGGATAATGGGAAACTGCAGAAATAAATCTGAGTCTTGGCTCTCCACAGCCTGGGATCTGCCCAGCTGGATCCAGGACATGGGCTGGCCTTGTGGCACCCACAGCTCAATGGGACCAGAAGCAGGGGCTATCTGCTGCCTTTTGCTTCTCTGCCCCATCTGCCTTCCCAAAAATAAACCCAGATTCTTGGAAGATAAAGCCCTTCAAGATCCCTTGATCTTTAGTTCTAGGGCTGGGGTTTTTTCTCCTTTTAAGTTTGCTGTTTCCAGAGGTTTCGGCTGTTTCTTTAGATCTGAAAGTGATGAAAGAAAGGAAGCAAACACAAGACAGCACTTCCAGCCACTCTGAAACACCAGCCTGGGTGTACACTGTAATCCAGCCCCCTCAAACCCTCCAGCCTCAGCATCCTGTACACACACACTCACCTGCAGCTCCCCTGCCTTGGTCACCCAGCTGGAGCTGAGCATGGGATGAAGCTGTTCTCCTGGAAAACTTACTACCGCTCTCTGATCCACCAGGCAGAACCCAAGGGGAGGTCTCAGCTCTAGGAGCAGACCTAGGCCCCTGTGCATGACAAGTGGGACTGGACTCAGGTTGGTAGCATGCGGTGCTGGGGCACAGCTGGAAACACCGAAGGCAGGACAGTGCTGGAGTTGTTTTTCAGCTGGTCCCAGAGTTACTGGCCAAACCATGAGGAGACTGATCAGAGCCGAGGCACAGGGACCCATCCTTTCTATTCCAGTCAGGATGGGCTTCAGCCCTTTGGAGCACCTCTCCAGCACACAGGTTCTCACTTAGGGGTCAGTCAAGTTGCTTGACCTCCTTAGGCAAGCGTCCTCATTTTTCATAGAATCAGAGAATCTTAGAATGGTTCAGGTTGGAAGGGGCCTTAAAGCCCATCCTGTCCCACCCCCTGCCATGGGCAGGGACACCTTCCACTATCCCAGGTTGCTCCAAGCCCCGTCCAACCTGGCCTTGAACACTCCCAGGGATGGGGCAGCCACAGCTTCTCTGGACAACCTGTGTCAGGGCCTCCTCACCCTCACAGGGAGGAATTTCTTCCTAATATCCAATCTAAATCTGCCCTTCATCAGCTTCATCCCTTCGTCTACATTCATCAATCTACCCTTCATCAGCCTCCGTCAGTTTTTGCTTCTTTTCAACAAGGAAGCTTCTCAGAGAGCTGTGTAAGCTGCACGGGAGGCCCTTCGAAAGCGTTTCTTCTGGTGGCAGCAGCCTGGAAAGCCCATCTTCTGGTGACAGGCCAGTGGCTCCAACCAGGAGCCTCTCATGCACAAACTGAGCAGTGTCACCCCCGCTCAGTGGTGGGTAGGACAGAGCTGCTGCGGCCTTTGGCCAAGCTGACCGGTGGTGAGACACTCAGCTGCAGATGTCCAGGTGCTGGGTACCCAACAGAGCAGATGCGGACGCCACAAACACACATCAACCAAACCAGCCTTTTGTTGAATCCAACCTTCGTGACCACCAGACCACCAAATGTTCCCGGAGGCAAAGACCACCCCGGTGTGCTGGCAGTCCCCAGACCAGCGGGGTCTTGGGGGACAGGCAACAAACACTTGAGCAGAGTGTCACTCCACCTGCAGGAAAGATGGTTGGCAGGTATCTCTGTTTTTGAAAACCAACCATGCTTAGTTATTTTTGGCTAGCTTAGGCCAAAGAGCTCAAATGAAGCTGCAGCCCCGCAATAAGTGCTCTATTTCCCATAAAGATGAAACAGAGAGATGTTTTTAATCAGAAACTAAAAAAGAAAGATATTTTTCATGAGTAATATAAGGCTAACAAGCCCATCCATCAAAACTGGGAACTAATAACATAGCTGGAGTAGAAATGGGATTAAGGCCCAAATGAGTCACCTACCACGAGACCAGATGTTGTCATGCACTGGGCATCCAAACTGGCACACAATGGTGGCCCTGTGCACCAGCATCAATAGGGTCAGATACAGGGGGACAGATTTGGGCAGAAAATGGCAGGAGCTGGAAGGTCTCATCGGGTCTCTGCAGTGCACCAGGACCAGGAATTTGGCTGAATTCTTCAGGTCAAATTCAGCAGCTCAAGGGAAGGCACTTTTAAATTTGAATGGAGTTGCATCCCAAATCCTTGATTCGCTTGTAGGATACCTGACATTTTACAGGAGAGGCTGGGGATCAAGGTGTGCTCCCCGTGACCTTTTCCTGGCACACAACCTTTAATGGGTGATGGTTGGTCGGAAAGCCACAAAAGTCACACTGCTGGAGATGATCCATGGCTGCAGCTGTGTATCAGACACCTCCAATGGCACATCCCTGGAAACAAACAGAACAGAAGACTTTGGGTAAACTGTGGGGTATTTACCCACTCAAACCACTGCAGAGGCAGACCACCTCCATGCAGAGCAGGCCTGGAGAATGGAGACGTGTGACACCAGCAGAAAACTCGCCTGACTTGTCCCTGTGCAATAGCAGGCTGATGCAGGATGTTCTGCGGCCAAAACGTGCAGGTTTTTAGGATACCTGTGGGAGCATGATGCTGGGTTAGGAGCATCGGGCAGTAGAGCTGAACAGGGTGTGAAATGCTGCTTTTGGCAGCAGCAGGGACTGAGACTCCCCGAAGAGCCTGTGAGAGACTGGAATGTCAATGGTTAATGACTCAGAACAACTGGCCATTTCCAAAAGCAGCAGGTGCTTTGCTGACTGTGCCCAAAGTAACTGCCCAGGGGCAGAGGGGGTGCACACACACACCCCCACACACCCCCACACCGAGGCCACAAGCTGGGCTCTGAGACAGATCAAGAGGCCAATAAGAAGCAGATCCTGAGAGGCAGAATATTTCTTTTTATCATGTCCTCCCTGACATAATTGGCTCAGGTGTGAAAACTCCCTTCCAGGGAAGTACTGGGGACAATCACATAAAAACCTGAAGTTAATTAATCCCTTTCTGATGGGCCATAATTGGCTCAGCTAAGATGACAAGAGAAGCAGCTGTCATGTCTTAAAAGGTGTCATAAACCATTAAAGACCCCCGAAGTCCCCCTGATCGACCTATTAAGTCATACAGCATGGAACTCCCTGCCCCAGGGGACGTACCTGGGTACCTCGGTGTTCCCACCGAGCCCGAGCATATATTAACTCACTGAACATTGCATTTCCCAGGCTTCCTCCATCCCTGACGGATCAAGACTGTAAACATCAATTCGACCAACTTGCACCAAAATTGCAACAACCAGGTTTTGTCACTGGACCCACTGGTGGGTGGTAACTATACAGCCATTCTGTTCTTATCCTTTCTTTCTCTTTCTTTTCTCTTATACATCTTCTTAAGTGTTCTTTTTTATGCTTTTGTATTACTACAGATAATAACCAAATCAGCTAGCTAGCCGTTTTCCATTGAAACCAGACTGTTCTAAAATAAACCCTACATATACATGTATTTATAAGCAGTGATCACTCCGTGTTATTTCGCTCTAATCTGCCCCAAGGAATCTATTAATCTGGGTTACCTTCTCCTTCTGGGGCGGGTTGTAACAGAGCCGACATTCCGCCTGTGAGAACGGGATGAAGGAAGACACAAATAAATCCCTTTTTCTCTGGCCAGGTGGTTTCCTTCTGACAAACGATCGCTGTGGTTCAGGCAGATCTGGTTTTACAGCCCCCCTGTGCCAGCCTGACATGCCCATAACTCTGCTCTAGCAGATCACTGAAACAATTGCTCATTCTGTGAGGAAAGCCAGAGGCTAATTACAGCGAGGCATGTAACACGATTCCAGCAAAGGAAGAGCTCTCCAGGGCTGGCTTTCCACACGCTGCCCAAGGGTGCATCTCAGTGCCCTCTTTTCCATGCACACACTTCCCTTCGGACATCCCAGGTGGCCTGGGAAGAGCCTGAGACTCAGACAGCATCCCTGCACTCACCATCTCTTGGGATGCACACGTGCTTGACACTGAGACCATGGGGGATCTGGAAAACCTGTTGGAAAACCTGGAAAATGCTGATAACAGGGAAAACTGCCCAGGTGATGGGGCAGCAGGGCTGTGGTGAGAGGTGACCAAGAAGGAGCGAGCAAGACATTCACTCAGTACTGAAGCATCTCTCAGCGGCACCACAGTTCTCTGGTGCACCACAGCGAGGGCCAGAGCAGAGCTCCTCATTCAAAGGTGAGCTCTGGAGTGTGGTTGAGGTACTGGTAAAGGACGGATGGATGGAAAGCATCTGGGGTGTTGCAGATCCCAGTCTGTGAGAGGAATGTTAAATGATGGCGTGCAGAGCTGTCTCAGCCAGGCTGCCCCAGCCCAGTTGCCTGCCTGCTTCTTGCCAGATGATCCTTTGGATGCAGCTGGTGCTCTGCCCACCTGCAGACCAAGGTGGCCCATGCAGGGCAGGGGGAGAGATCCTCCAGGGCAGGAATCACAGGTTGTTTCTTGGGATCTGGGAGCTCCCTATGGCAGCAAGATCTCCTAAGCCCCAGATGAGAGGCACAGAGAGACCCATGCCAAAAGAGGAAGGAGAGTCTCATGGAATGGCCTGAGCCACGCTCCACATCATACTCCCACCTGAGCTAGGGAAATTCCCCAGGAATCGATGCTGAACAGGACATTCAGCATCCACGAGTTTTTTCCATGGTCCTTCTGTCCAAGAAGGAGCAGTGAGGGGTGGTCAGAGTCCTGACCATAACAGGGGCTCAGCCAGGCTCTCCAGCTCTGAAACAGGTTGATGACTGGACAGAATGGGCTTCTGTGGGAGCAGGGTGAGCAGCAGCACCCCCTCCCTACCTTGCTGCAGAAGGGTGGGGGGAGCAGAGCCAGCTCGGAGGCCACAATGTCCCCGATTGGCAGAGACAGATCCGTTCTCCACCACTGCTCAGGAATGTGGCTCGAGGTGGAGCAGCAGGTGCTGGAAAGAGGGTTGCAACCAGTCTCACCCTCCAAGAAAAATACCAGCCCTGCTCACCAAGGGAAAGGAGCAGAAGCAGCCCCTGCACAGCCAGATTTATGGGCCCCAGCAGGCTGGAAAAAATCCAGTGAACATTTCAGCAAATCCAACCTCCGTCAGAAGTTACAGAGTGATAGGTGTAAGTCCCAGCCAGACTCGCAGCTGCTGCCTCTCCTGAGCCAGCCCCAGGCCGCCAGTGAAGTCACCCTCGCACCTCAGGTTGTGGGGATGGCAATGGGGTCAGTGCAGGTGGCGGTGGGAGCACCACTGGCACCACCCTGAACATGTTTCTGCACCAGGACAAGCAGCTGGGGGTCTGGCTGGGGGCTGCTCTGGGGGAAACATCACACGGAATGGATGGACAGTTTTCAGAGGAGCTCTGATGAGCACAGGGCTCGTTGACAGAAAAAGCTGGAGATGGGTCGGTGTTGATCCCAGCATCCCCTTTCCAGGTCCCAGGCTGGGTCACCTTCTCTGGTATCACCTTCCACAACTCACACCCTGTGTGCAAAGATTTCCTGTTGCCCACAGGGACCATGCCCACAAACTCCACACAGACAGCTTTCCCCTTCATGCAGGAGATTGCTGCCCCTCCCAAAGACCTCACAAGGGCACATGGTCACCAAGCCTTGAACAGATGGGCAAGAGGAGGAAAAAGACAGAGGCAATTCCCTTAGAAGTCCTCAACATCTCCATTAGTATTTGCTAATGGCAGATCTCAGCCCTCACCATCCTCTTGCCCTCATCTGCAGGTTTTTTGGGACAAGGCCAGTCTCCTTGACTTCGGAAAATACCTACCACACTGAGGGTGATAAAATCATCAACTTCTTACAGCTGGGAGGGGCCAGTGCTTCCCATCTGTCCTTTCACCAGCCCCATTCACCTCCTTCCTCCTGTATCCCAGGGAATATCCCTGTATCCCTGGATATAATGTGGGGTTTGGAACACCACACTCAGCCCTGACCTACTGGGTTCCCAGAGGACAAGAGCTTCATAACCACCACTGGACCTTCAGAGGAGGACCAGACCCTTCTACAGGATCACCTTGCCAACAGAACCGTGTCTATCACTCCAAAGAGGGCTGCAGCCACCCCTTAATCGGACTGCTACCACCACCCTGACCAGCAGGGTGTCAGGTTGTGTCCTCACTCTGTCAGGTTAAGCCAGTGTTTCTGTATTATTGCCTTGTTATATGGATTAGTAAAGAACTGTTATTCCTGTTTCTCATATCTTTGCCTGAAAGCCCCTTAATTTCAAAATTATAGTAATTCGGAGGGAAAGGGGTTACATTTTCCATCCCAAGGGAGGCTCCTGCCTTCCTTAGCAGACACTTGTCTTTCAAACCAAGACAGTCTGTCCCACCCCTTCTTGGAAAGATGCACTGGATCAGGAGGTCTGAGAATTCGTCTTTGCCCAATGGTCTGAAACCTCTCCTCTGCCCTGGGGGGCTCTCTCACGCAACCACCTCTGAGCATCCCCTCCCTGCTTGTGTCCCCGAGACGTGACAGAGACAGCAGCCACAGGCAGACCCTGGCATTCACAGGGGTCACTCTGGGGGACTGACATCCCCTGTTTTCGGGTGTCACCCCAACACCCAGGCGATCCAGCCTCAGGAGAGCCCCTGCCTAGATGAGGTGTTGTGTTGGTGTGCCCTGGGTTACAACGTAAGGTGTGACCAAAAATATGTATTCTACTACCATCTACATCAGCTGTTAGAATGGGTGGAGGAATGTTCTTATCTTCTCCATGACTCAGCCCTGATGACTCCCCCCAGGGAAAGCAGCAGCCATCCTGGGGGAAGCAGTCTCTGCTACTGGGCCATCAAGGTCTCACAGAATGACTCATGAAATGACATCATTTGCCCTGGGGGGAAGCACCAAACACTCCTACCTGTACATAATCTGAGGTTTGGACCCGCACAGGGGCACTGCCACTGGATTCCCAGAGGACAAGAGCTGATAACCACCACTGGTCCTCCAGGGAAGGACCAGACCTTTCTACAGGATCACCGCCTCAACAAGACCACATCCATCACTCCAGCAGGACTGCAGCCACCATTTAATGGGTCTGTTACCACCACCCTGGCCAGCAGGGTGTCAGGTCATGTTCTGGCTCTGTCACTTTAGGCCAGTGTTTCTGTACTGTTGCCTTTATTTTAATTTTCCTATTAAATGGTAGTTCTGACTCGGAATCTCTCCCAAGATATTTGTGTGGAGTTAATTCCTCCCACTGGTTTGCCTTCAAACCACTAAATGGTGGTAAAGCATGAACAGTAGGAACAGAGACAAGACAGTAATTCTGTCCTAGGAAGGGACAGCTGCTCGGTTAGGTGTTGCAGGTATCAATGCTGCCCTAGGAAGAAAACCTGCTGCCTGGAGCTATGCGTGCCAAAGGCAACAGGCCTGAGATTGACCATGAAAACATATTAGAAGTGTAAAAAAATCCCTGGTTTTCTACATCCTGAAACTTTCCATAAACACAATCTGAATATGTGCAGTATTTTTCTCAAGGAAAACACATTTCAGAACAACTAAGCAGAGAGGGAGAGTCATAAAGCTGATGGGAGATTGGGCCCATCTCACTGTCTTCCTACTGACATTTCCCTGGGATCAGGGAACCCTGGAGCATTCCCCAAGAGGAACATAGATACGCTCATGCTGTCCATGTCCAAGGGTCAGTGTTTAGTGGGAAGTGGAGGTGAGGCAGTGACAGGAGCAATGTGGGGACTTGCAGGTGATGGGGGGCTGTCAGGCCAAGGTTGCACACTTCAAGATCTGAGCATCATTTAAATTAGTGAAGCAGCCAGATAAAACAGCAAGGCCTAGATCTTTTTTTTTTTCCCTTAAAAAAAATCTAATTTCAAAGCTCGTTACCTTCTATAAAAAAGGGGGTTTGAAGTCTTTGATTTCTCCCCCTGGGCAATCTGTAATCCCTCAGCTAAGTCCCAAGCCCTTTAATTAAGACCTCAGTCATTTGAATTGTTAATGAAGATCCATTGGAGGACCATCATTCTCATTCCTGATTTCATCTTGTGCTCATTAGGGACTCCTGATTAAAATTCATCATCTCAGAAGATATTTATAACTCTCTAACTATCCCTGGACCTCATTAATTCAAAGCCACCTGTTTGGAAAGAGATGGGGGGACTTAAAAGGCACCGGGCGGGATCTGGAGCTGAGGGAACACCGTTGACTGACAGACGACAGCGTTGGCCTCGCTGCACCGTATGGGAAGGGACAGCAGGGGTGTAAGGGATGCCATGGGAGTAAGACATGATCCAGACTGTATTTAGTGGGGTGAGAGAAGAGAAGGCCAAGCAGCCACCAGCCAGATGTGCCAAAGAGGAGAGAGACCCCCTCCTACATCGGTGTCCTGGAGCGCACGAGGGTTGGAAGACTTGGAAATGCTGAACCATAGGAAGAGACCACCCCATGACTCCTTCTCTGTCCCAGTGGACAGACAGGTCCTGCCTGTCCCTACAACCCACCAGGGACACAGCCACTGGGTCATACAGTCTGGCTGCTCCCTCCACAGTTTGCCCAACACTGAATTCCTGTCCTGAGCCCCAGTGAAGCTGTACCAGCCTCACAGACCTCACCCCTGCATGGGCCATGGGGTCCTTTTCCCAGCAAAACCCTCACTGGTAATAGAGAGGGAACCCCAAAGCATCTCCTTCCAACCCATGCCTCAGTGTGCCTTACTCTGGGCTTTTCCTTTTGCTCTCCCACCACGTGCTCCCTTCCACCACTGGGAGCTAGGCAGAAGCTCTGCCTCCTCCACTTCTCCTCCTTGTCCTCTGCCGTCACCCACATGCTGCCCTCCCTTTTCGTGTCCCCCATCCATGCTGCCTCCTGTGGCTCCCTCTTCTCACCAGCTCTCCACTCCTGAAGTTTGCCATGACCCTGCTGATCTTCTGCATCAGTTGCTTCCCCCCAAGTTCAGCCTAAATCTGGGTCAGGCTCCCTAGGGCTGGGGAGCAAGCCCAGGGATCACAACCATCACAAGAGATCTCCCTGGAGTCATTTGTCCCCTTGACCCAAAAGGAACCCTTTCCTTTGGGACTCCCAGTGTTTTTGCTTAGCCTCATGTTCTCCTGCTTTGGGTCAGGCTTTAAATAAAAACACCCTGTGAAAATAGGAAAAGAGTTTTGTTTCAAGGCTGTCTAATGAAATACTCCAGCACTTCAGAAATTAGACTTTTTACCTTGGAAACATCTAGCAGGACTATGCTGACACTTTCACATACATCCAAATGACTGAAACCTGAACTCACAGCTCCTTTTGGTCCTGTTGAAATCCCTTTTTTTTTTTGGTGAATTACTACACATAAAAGTTCCAGCTGGCTGCTGCCACCCCTGCCCAGGTTTCACTACCCTGCAGCCCAGGTGAGTTTTGGGACAGCTCATCCCCGGCCCCTTCCACCTTGCATGTCACCACCAGTGCTGTGACAGCAGTGTGCAGCTCTTCAGCCGTACCCTGATGTGTGAGGCTGAGGAGAGCCCTCCTTCCTCACACAGTGGGTGAGCCCAGCCGTGTTTGTACTGGTCACCACAACACAAAGCAGGAAAAAAATCCCTGGGTTGCTGTGGACAACAAAGGGGGTGAATAAGAAGGATGATAAATGTGCTTTGAATCTCTTTGCCTCTAGACAGACACATTTAAAAGTGACCTGCAAGGGACCTTCCCCTTTCGGTCCCAAATAATAGAAGCTCTGAATGAATTTTAACACTGGGTTTATTCCCCTTATGCTTTTTTTGTTCCTGTTAGAAATTCAGGTCTCTGTGCAAGCCCCTGAATGAGTGAGTGCAATGAGGATGCAACAGGAGGGAAAAGTGAACACAAGTGAATGAAAAATGGTTTTTAAACACTTTCCAAAGTGCCCAGCTTTTATCCTGCTGGAGTGGGAGAGGACGCTGTTTAACGCAGTTTGCTTTGTGCTCGAGAGATTTATTTAACTCCAACAATCATGTGGCGGTTCAGAGAAAAGAAGCCTTTGTTGGAGTTACAGCTCTCCATGGCAAGCAGTCTCTGTGCCCTCGCTGGAGTGAGGCCACTTTGCATGGAAGAATGAACTGCTTATTTGGGGTGGGTGACCCCAGAGCCCGCTGCCTGCAGGGAGGCACAGTCTGGGATGGTCCATCCGACAGCAGCTTCAGGCTCTGACTCTGTCCGTGATAGCCAGGAAAGCATCACAGCTGTGGCAGTCCAGCCCAAAGAGCAAGGGCTCTCCTGAGCAATGGAAAGATTCAGGGGCTGGGACAAAAATCCCTGGCTGCTATGAACTTCTCTTGAACTTCCCAAAGGGGCTTGCTTACATTTGAAGTTTTCCAGGTAGCCTTTGAGTAAAAGATGTGTGATGAACCTGTTATTTTGATATCAGAACAAAGGATGACTCACCTGGGTTGAGCAGAGATAACCACAGTGTGGCTATCAGAGATAACCTCAGTGTGGGAGAGGTCTTGGCAAGTCTCACAGCAGCAAAGCTGTCACTGGAGCCTGTCTGCCTGGACCTGGGTCCAAGGAGTATTTGGAAACAGAGCTATTGTCCTGGACCCATGACTGTGGAGCAGAGTTTCTGCACCTACAGGATTCTTCTACCTTCCATAGGTCCATGGAAAGGCATCAGTTGTAAGGACCAGCTTGGTACATACAGCAAGGAGTCCCTCAGCCTTCCCCTTCGGGCCCCTTTGCCCCACAATAGGCAGATTGTTTGGAAAGATTTGGAGGTTTGGAGAGATAATTACAGGTTGGATCAGGTTGAAAGGGACCACAGTGGGATCGTGGGGTCCCACCTCCCTGCCTCAGCAGTGTCATCCTAGAGCACGTGGCAGAGGATTGTGTCCAGATGGTTCTGGAATATCTCCAGTGAGAGAGACTCCACACCCTTTCTGGACAAAGGGAAAGGGAAAAGGGTTGTCAAGGACAGCACCTTGCAGCTCCCACCTTCTGCTGACAACAGGACCAAGAAGGAGCAGTCTTCTGCTAACGGGCACAGCACCATGATAAGTTTCTCCCAGCCCTAGCAGAGGACAGAAATCTCACTCAGGTCAAAGATAACTTTCACCAACATCTTTCCACTTTTTGACACAAATAAAAGCCATCAAGGCAAGACCATGCTATCCTTTGGCTCTTCCCTTGCGGGACAAGATGTGCCATGAAT
>VZRQ01005484.1:6019-32159 GCA_013397975.1 Machaerirhynchus nigripectus | reverse complement strand
CCACCACAAGCCACTGCCTCCCTCTTGTGGGTGAGTTTGGGGAAGTGTGAGGGGGAGCACCCAGGAAGCCCAGGCAAGGCTGGCACCTACAAAAACACCCCTCTCACCTCACCAAACAGGGAACACCCACCAAGCTCTCCAGCTTCTGGGAAAACAAACCTGTAGAGCCCCCGAAGGCTCATCCTGCCTTTAGATAGACCCTCATGGTGGGCTCCTACAGCCAAACAGAGCCTTCCCAGTGAGCTCACACAGCCAGATCCTGCTCTCTGGGTGACTGCAGAGACTGGGACTGACGTAAATGAGGGGAGAAAAGGACATGCAGTGGTGCCAGAACCACAGTCTTGGGTCATCTGTAACAGACTGCCCAACTCTTGGGTTGGGGAGGATTTGGAGGCAGAGCAAGATCAGAGAATCAGAATATCCTGAGCTGGAAGGGACCCACAAGGACCATCAAGTCCAACTCCTGGCCCTGCACAGACACCCCAACAATCCCATCCTGTACCTGAGAGTGTTGTTCAAACACTCCTGGAGCTCTGGCAGCCTCGGGGCCGTGCCCATTCCCTGGGGAGCCTGGGCAGTGCCCAGCACCCTCTGGGGGAAGAACCTTTTCCTGAAATCCAGCCTGAGCCTCCCCTGACACACATTCATACCATTTCCTGTCACTGGGCACCAGAGAGCAGAGATTGGTGCTTGCCTCCTCACTGCCTTGGGAGGAAGCTGTGAGCCACTTCAGTAGACCCTTCAGATGGCCAGTGCTGGCCGGAGCACAGGAGAAGAAACCAGCCTGTCCACTCCAGTAACCAACCCACAGAGCATTTGGGAGCAGACAGCAGTGAAGAACAGAGCAGCATCTCCACAGGATCCACTGGCTACTCAGGACTGTGGTTCCCATCTGAAAAAGCCAGGTTTCTCCAAGCCCTGGGAGCTTCTACGCCTTTGGGAGGCCATCTGAGTCCCCTCATGGAACTGGAAGGAAAAAGGGAATGGGGGGCCAAGGGAGCTATTAAAATCCCCTTCGTGGGCATGATGGGTGGCAGGATAATCCCAGCTGCTCCCAGAGACACTGAGATAGCCCCAAGGGATGCTTTAAGAGGGCTGAAGATAAAAAGAAAAAGGCTGAAAAGAAATAGTCGGGGGAACTGAACAAGAATATGCAAACTCAGCTAAGACCTGCAAGGAAATGATAAAGGCCAGGGAAAAACAGAGAAAAATAACACTGCCAAGAGGGCTACTGGGAATAAGAAGGAATTTTGCAAATTGCAGCAAAGGGAAAGCAAATACAGAGTGAGTCAGCCCATTAATAAATGAGAAGGGAACGCAAATTAATGAGAATTCAGAAGCAGCTGAGGTACTGACCTGCTTTCAGATTCTCTATTTCATTCCCAACACAACTGAGCTCTGGGAGGCGTTAACCCTTTCCTCTGTACCCTTCAGCACTGGGCATGACATTGTCGGTTCAGAAGGGCTGCAAGCCTGTGGCACTACCTGGGCCTCCTTCAGACTCCTTCATGCACTTGTGCAAAACTTCATCACAGCTGCATCACAACAGTCTGTGACGAACACCTCGGGCACCCTTCTCCTGCAAGTCCTCATTCCCATGTGGCTGGGCTCATGCAAGAGCCTGCAGAAAGTCTTCTCTCCCACGTCCCACCCCTCTCCTTCATTCTCCTGTTCTATTTATTTTATTGATCATATTGATTTGAACCAGTTTTTAGAAGTTTTTTCCCAGCCAGCAAGATCTGAGACCAGCTTCTCTTTTCACTCCTGTGAATCTTAACCAGTACAAACCAATGCAGCTCCATTGTGGCCATCAGAGAGTTCTCTGATGGACAGGCACCCTTTGGCCAAAAGCAAGAGGGTCAGGGCACTGGTCATTCACAGCACACACCAGTCAGATGCCTGCTCCATTCTTCACTGTCTCTTTGGGAGGTCCCAGCACAACCTCTCTGCTGAGTGGTAGCAGTATGCTTTATGGATCAGCTCCTGTTTGATGATGTATCCATTGATCTTTGCCATCACCAACCTCTGAATTCCTCGTTCCCAAACTGAACTGCATCACTCCAGGATCCACCAGTGCCTCAGTCTGAACCTTCCTCTTCTGCTCCCAGCAGCATTATTTGCAGGGCAAGGTCCTGCAGCCTCTGAGTCACATTGATTTTTGCCCTTTACAGCAGCCCAAAGACACTTCACAGCAATCTTCCTGCCAGGAGACACTTAAGGACTTTCATGTCCTGATTTTGCGAGGAGAAGCAAAATCCAGAAGCAACAGAGTTAGGGAAGCCTGTAGTTAAAGGTGTTCTGGCCTCTGACAGACATTCACTGTCTTGGATGCACTTTCCCAGGCTGGATGCCTGCATACACTGAGTAGCTGAAGAGCATTTTCAGTTAAAGCAGCACTGCTGCCAGTCAGGGAATGAAAATCTGGCTTTGGAAACCATTGGAGGGCTCTCCAACTGATGCAAGAGTCAGAGATACCACGGAGACGTGCATGGACTTCCATGGGGTTTTTTTCTCATTTTCCTTGTCTGAGTCCTTAAATAAATGTGCATTTGTTTCCTGAAGGGCCTGGAACTTGCACTTTCAGATGCCTTTTATAGCTCCCTCCTCCAATCCTCTCCAAACTGGAATATGGGCAGGCAGATGGTTGCACACGAAGTCCCACCTTCTCTGAGGGTCCCTCTTGTCATATGCATTTTTACAAGCTCTTAACCTGCTGTTGGAATTAGTTGCCACTGGCTTAAGCCCTTCTTCAGAGTCTGAGCTCTGAGTAAATTCCAAATGTCAAGGATCATGACCTAAAAAAGGGGCAGAGAAGTATAAGATGGGGACATTGAACTCAGTCCTCATCCACTCTTCACTCAGTCTTTCCAGTCCAAAGTACCCAGCAAGGTGTTATGCCAACTTCTCCCCAAGGTTTGTCTGTCCTGGATGTCCTACTTCAGCTCCTCATCACCTCAGCATCAAAGACCTTCCTGTGCTGTCCACGTGGCAGCTCCCAGAACAGCTGCTCTTCCTGCTGAGCCCTTCACCTCCCTCTCTTCCTCATTGACTTTCCACTGGGGCTTGATGTAAAAGTGTCTGTGGGGGTATTGGTGGGGCAATGGATGCAAATACCTGGTCTGGGGAGTGTGAAGAGATCTCCTTGGGGCCAAACTGAGCAGTCAGACCCACAGCATGGCACCACCAGCAGCAGTGGCCCTCAGGTGTGCCCACCATGTGTCTGGGCAAGGTCAAGTGTCTGTGTGCAGCCAAGTCCTCCCGAGTGTCAGATGGAGCCTACCTGGGCCGTGTGCTTGGATCCTGTATTTTCAACCTGACCTCCTCTTGACCCTGGGGTCTGCAAGTCCAACCTGGGGGGGAGCCAAAAGCCTCCCAGAAGCAGCACTGGGGTTCCAGTAAGCCACTCCAAAGTGTTTCCATACACCTGCACTGCCTTTCAGAGCCAGCGAGCATCCCTGCCCTGGTGTCAGGCCAAGAAGACACAGAGCAGGAGGGGCAGGATGTGACTGCAGAACCTCAGGGAAGCCAGAGCACCTGCTCAGTATCACCGAATCCTTACGGCTAGAAAAGCTCTCAAAGATCATTGGGTGCAATCATTAACCCAGCACCATCACCAAACCATTAACCCAGCACCATCACCAAACCATTAACCCAGCACCATCACCACGTTCACCTTTAAACCATATCCCCAAGCACCACAACCACCCATTCTTTGAACACTTCCAGGGATGCTGACTCCACCACTGCCTGTGGTGGTGCCTGACCACCTTTCAGTGAAGAATTTTTTTTTTTTTAATATCCAATCTAAACCTCCCCTGGTGCAACTTGAAGCCATTTCCTCTTGTCCTGTTTGTTCCCTGGGAGCAGAGCCTGACCCCCACCTCCTGGCTGCACTCTCCCGTCAGGGAGTGGTGAAGAATGAGAAGGTCTCCCCTGAACCTCCTTTTCTCCAGGCTGGGCCCCTCCAGCTCCCTCAGCTTCTCCTCATCAGACTTGTGCTCCAGACCTTTCCCCAGATCTTGGCAAATGCTTGGTCACTTTTGTTCCTTTAGAGTTTGCATTACACCAGGTAACCTCCATATCCACACCTTTTACCTTGTGCATTTCACTATGTACCCAAATTAAAATCTCCCTGCCCTTTCCAAGAGCTCACTTGGCCCTCAATCCTGTAAAGCCCTTTAAAAAGGTGCCCCAAAAGTGTTTTTTTTTTTAATGAACCAAGGTGCAGAAGCAGAGTTAAGCTGCAGAGCAAATTTTCCTTCACTCACATCACCTTCACCCCAGCCATAGCCAAGTTAGACACAGAGCACGGTTAGACTTCAAACTACTTGCAATCTTGTTTAAATATTACATTTGTTAAGCTGGTTTATAGGCCTTCTGCTTTTGGGGTGCTTAAACTGCTTTCAAAACAGCCTGTCAACCCTTTTCCTCTGCAACTGGGAGGATTAGAAAAGGATTTTTATTTGAAACAAAAGCTCAGAGTTGTAGGTATTCACTAAACTCCAGCATCTCAGGTTATTGGGGAAACAACTCCTGGCTGAAAAAATGTCCATTGGCAGCACCTCAGCACACCCAGCACTCGCATGTGCTCATGCTTGGGGGTTTGTGTGAGGTCCCAGCTGTATCCTGGCACCTATAGGATCACCAAAGAGGGGAAACAATTCAACCATCTTTAAAACATCAGACTCCAGAAACCATGACACTGGCTTAATAACCATGATTCTTTAATAGGTGCTTTTTATTTGGTTGCAGCAGGCAAAGCTTTAAGAAAAAATACTAATTTTAGAGACACTTGCAATACTGTCACCCAGGTTGGCAATGTTACACCTAATAAAGCCAGAAAGGCAGCCACGGCTTCATTCTTGGGTTTTAACACTTTTCACAGCCTCCAGAAAATCTCATCTTTGGATGAAAATTTTCCAGTTTTCTCATATCTGCTGTGGTTGATGTTTCCCCTTAATGTTAATGCAAAATATCTCTGGACAAAGCTGATTTTCTCCCGTTCTTCTCATTTTCTCCTATTTTCTCCCATTCTGGTATTTTTTTCCCGTTTTCCCACACTAAGCAAAGGGATGCAGTTGTCCAACAGAATTCCACACTCACCCAGGCACTCTTGGGGAATAGGACCCCTCAAATGTCCCCAAAGGACATCTCAGTGTGGCCCAGGGCACATCTTGCTTTTCCATCCTCCGAAATCACATTGTCACTACCAGAGCATGTGGGACATGACTGCAAAGCTGCAGCTGAACACCCAGTCTGGCACAGAAATGCCCTGGAGGCAGGATGTAAGTGAGACCTGGCTCTGCCTCCCCCCCGTTCCCGCACTGTCACAGGTGGGTCTCACAGCAAGCACTGGTGTTAAGGCAGTGTTTCCTCCTATAAAACAGTGTTTTCAGTTACTTACATTTCACCAGACTTTAACCACTGGGCAATTTTCCACCTCAGCCAGCCTCTGCCTGCTTTTATAGCCACTAGAGGGAAAGCAGGGTTTCTAGGGGAAAAAAATCCCATCATCCTGAGAGAAGCGGGTCAGGTAGGACAGTTTCTTGGCATTAACTGACACTGTAGAAGGTGTCTGCACAACTGTCTCTCCCACTGACACCTGGTGTCTGCAGATGATCCAATGCATCCCACCCCCAGTCTGGGCTGGATTTTCTGAGGGGAAATCTGGGCCAGAAGGGTTGGGCCAAGGAGAAACGGTGCTTGGTCTTTGCTTAAAGCATTTGTCTGTGTGTAGGTGATCACCTGTATCTCAATGTCACCATGGCTTCTGCCAAGTTATGAGGATCATAAAAACCCATGTTCACATAAAACTAGAGGACAGATCCAGTCTTTCTAAGAATCTTTCTTCTCCATTCTTGTTGTGCAGTTCATGGAGGTGGGATTTTAGCTAGTGGAGAACATCTGGGAGCATTTCAACCACTGCCACTATGCCCCCAAGGGTATAGACACAATACTCCAGAAGAACTCATCCAAGATTTATGCAAACACTCTACTTGCTCCACATAGTACAGCAATGGAACAATAGGAGGGAGAAGAAGCTGAAAGAAATGGACCAGAATAAGAAAAGCAGTGTGAGGTGGGATCAAGTTAATGTAGGTGACACAAGATGGTGATACAGGGCCATGCCGTAAGCACTGGGGTTTGGGAAGGGCCACAGCTGCAGGTTAAATAGCAAAAGGCAGGAGGCAAAGGTGACTCCAGAAAGGCAAGGTGTCCTGTGGATATTCCTGGATGGTGATGGCAGCTGGAATCGAGATTTAGTTGAACGTGGCTGTCAGGCATCTGTAGCTGTACCAGGGCCTGACAGAGGACTGAAGTCCTAGTGACTTCCTAGTCCAGCCAGATCAGGTCTGAAATGTCCCTCCGTGCCAGATGAGAGGTTAAGTGCACATTTCTCTCTCCATCCTATCCTCTGGAGAGGGAAGGAAAAATGGTAGAGGGGAGGAAAGGAGAAATGGATGGAGAACAGCACAGTCTAAGCCTTGTTAACTCCAGCTGTGAAATTTCCAAAAGTCAGGACTTGCCCTTCACGAGCACCATGGACCAACACTCACCACCAGCAGGACACACAGTTTCCTCACAAGTGAAATGCCACAGCATGAAAGGGGACCCTGACTGAAGCCAAATGGAGGGCAGAGCCTCTGACACCTGATGCAGATGTTAATGAGCATGGCTGTGCTGGGATAGAGGAGCTCAGCGTGTTGCTAGATGGAGTCTAAGGCCACCCCAAGCTCTTCAGCTGACCTAACACCACTGATCTTTCTCCAGATTTGGAGGTCATGGCTGGCACAGAGATCTACCACGTGGAGAAGGGAAATATTGGCCAGGACCAGAAGAAATTACTTGTGAAAATGGCTAAAACTACAACAAGCACCTCTCTGTGCCTCTCACATCCATCGAGAGCAGAAAAGGGAACGGCAGAAGAGGGTGACTGGAAACCCAGCACACCAGCACCAAATGGAAGGGAGACTCCAGGAGACAAAGCCACCACCCTGGAGGAGACAGTGAAAAAATGGGATCAATTAGTTCAAGCCCTAGTTTTCACCAAAACGTCACTGTTTCAGCCAAGTTGGCTTGCTCAGGTACAAGCCTCACCATGAGCTAAAACCAAAGGTCTGAAATCAGCACTCCCCTGCCCCTGGTGCTGGTGATGTTAGTCAGCCAGTAGCTGCTCTGGAGGGGATGGAAAAGGGGTGACAAGGCTTCTGGAGGTGGGGTTTGGGGTCGGGAAGCAACCCGATGAGCTCTGTACTTCGGACCAGCACGGCTAGATGGCACTGTGTACTCTCCCAGGAGTGGCACATCCCACCACTGCTCCCATGCCCTGGAATTTAATGTGCCCAGTGTTTTCGGTGGCTGTTGAAGCTCTCCTCTGAAAGACAGCTTATCTGAGGGATGGCGTGGGCTGTTGGGAGTTTTGTCACGGCCAGAGCACAGGCGAACTTCTCAGGGAGGAAACTGGCAGAATTTTCTGTTTCAGGGTTATTTTAACAAAGGCAAGCATGTGTTTGAAGCAGGAAAAAAATGCCATTTCCATACAACTGTGAACAGCAGAGACAGACCTTGAGGAGTCAGGCCTAGAGTGGACTTACACCATCGCATCTGTGGAGATCCTCATGTTCATGTCCTATTTATCCACACCCCAAGAGGAAGATCAACACAATGGAGCACTGGGACAGGGTGTCCCCGTGCTGCTATGCCAGTGCTGGTGTAGAAGACAGGGGCCTGGATTTGGGGCTGCCAGATCCTGAGGGACCAGTCTCAGCTTCCTCTGTCAAGGAGCAAATCTGGACACACACCATCTCTGCCTGGTGGAGAGTCACCAAGGAACCCACTGGGATCTTCTGCAACCCTGGAAGACATTTGGTCACCCAGGCAGTGGGCAAAGATCAGAAGGTGGGGGAAGGGCAAAGGGCATTAGATATGAATGAAGGAGTGGATGAGCAGGGTCAGGCAGGACAGCAGAGGAACATGAAGCCTACCACTGCCTTTCGCTGTCTGGAGATTTATTTGCGGGTCAGTTTGAGATGAGAACCCAGAAGCGATCTATAAAAAAGGCAGAGCAGTCTGGCCCTCTCTCCCCTTTTTCCCCAGCTGGTGGACTCAAGCTGGGAGGCTGGAAGACACCACCACACTGTGGTCCCCCAGCTGGGAGCCTGCCGCCCCTCGCTCAGCCGTCTGCACAGGAGTTGGGAGAGTTTAACATCTCAGGAGCCGGGCTCCCATGTTCTCCTCTTGCTACCAGCTGGTCAGGCGGGCTGCCAAGGGTATGCTGGCAGGAAACTGGGCACTTTTCCATCAGGATTTCATCCGCAGTGACGGATCTCTGGGGAACATTTCCGTCCTGATGAATCAGCAGTCTTAGGTGGGAGACGGGCTGCCCGATGGAGGGGTTAATGTCCAGCCCTGAGGAAAGGTGTGAGTCCCCACACCAGGCAGGTGTCAGCTAATCCAATCCCCCCCAGATCCATCCCCTGCTGGAGGCCTCTCCTTAATCTGTTACAGTCGGCGTTTGCCCTGGGGCTGTGGATCTGATACCTCTTCCGAGCAGGGTGTCAGTATTAACTATTATAATTCTGGATACTCTTGTTAGCCATGCAAATGTCCAACCCTAGGCTGGAATCTCGCTTCACCCTTCGGCTTCAGCAACATCCTGTGGCAAATTGCTCTGTGCGGAGACGCTCCTGTTCATCCTCCCCGGCCACCACCTGTTCTTCTCACCACGTTCCTGGGTTATCCCACAGGCACTGCAGCTCTCCTCTGCCCTGCTCCCCACTGGCCCTTTATTGCAAAAATCTTCATGGTGAGCTGGGAAAAGTGTAGTGGGATGTTGATTCCCTTCCCAAGTCACCCTGGTGAGACACTCCACTGTCTGCATCTGCTTGTGGCAGAGTCCACCGGTGTCCATGGAAAGAGCTTCCAGGAAAAACCCCATCCCATGTGAATTAGGATGGCAGCCCGAGCCCCTTGCAGTCAGCACAACCCTGGGGTCAGAAGCCCCCCGTCCAGTAGGAAGGCAAGAGGTAAATGTGCTGGGACAGGGTAAGAGGTGGTTTTCTGCTACTACTCTGCATGAGGTTCCAATTTATCACGTGGGAAGCAGGTGTAGAGCTCGATTGGAGACCGAATGGCAATGGGACAGAAAAATGTTAACAAGTCAAAAATCAGCAAGTGCTGCACTGAGTTCTGTAGTGTGATTAATAAAACAAACATGTGGAAAAAAAAAAATCTCAGTTTCAACACATGGCCAGAAATGCAGCGTGTTGTGCTATCAGGGCTATTCTGCCCTCTGAGTACCCACCTCTCTGTTTGGGTTCACACTAAAATACTCTTAACATGCTTTCAATTTTTTTTTTTTTTTTAATTTTAATTTTATTTTTACAAATGCTCAAACTTTCCTGCCACAAATTATTCTTGGCTGGGTTACAAGTGAAATGGCCATGTTATAGCCATTTCTTTAAAAGAAAAAAACAAAACAAAACATGAAAACCGGTTTATGAGATATTTTGGTTGAACGTTTTTTTTCTACGCGAACATGCGGTGAAAGTTCAGGAGTTTTCACTTTTTTCCACCCAACAGCTCCTCTTAAGCTGAAGCTCAGCCTTCAGCATCCTTAGCATGATCTCACCTTTACAGACCATCCGCTTGGAAAGAATATTGCTACTAACAAAGCCTGGGACCATCTCCCTCTGTGGCCTCTTTCACTGCAAAGAAGCTGTCTGGGACTGCTGTAAGGACAGGCTGTCACTGGCAGCCTCAGCCACCATAACTCACAACTCATCCCTCTGCAGAATTATGACTTTGGCATGAAAATCATGATTAAACCAGTAATAGACAAGTAAATCTCATTTGCCTGTGGTCCCTGGTGCTCTCAGGCTGTAGGTTTGAACCACAAGGGAGAGAAACCTTTTGGGGACAGGCTGTGAAAGAAAAGTTTCATGCAAGCACACAATGTCACTAAGCTGATAATTTAAGGAAAATAATAAACATTATCAAGAGTCATAAAGAGCCTTGCTGCAAGAACTGGAACCTTCAGCAGCTCCACAAAAATACCCCCATATCATGAGAATTCATGGGCAGTTTTGCGATAATTAACCCCCAGCACATTAAGTCCAAGAAAAACTAATTACTTTCACAGAACAAAACAGATTGTTTTACAGGCAATGTTGTTCTTTGGCCTGTCTCTTCTGGAAAATGGCACCAGTTAAACAAAATCAATTTTATTAACTGACAGTGCTGTGAAAAGATTTATGGAAAAGGACTGTTTGATGGGCTTTTAATAACAGACCTGATGCCCATTACCAGGGCTGACAAGGTGCACATGCTAGACAAGAGAGATCATCTGAGCTGGAGACCTTTCACAGTCGTGCCAGAAAGGGAGTTTTTTGTGCTTCTTCCTCTAGTGAGTCCTAAATCAAACACTTAGCATTAGTCATAGGACTCAGTTAATGGCACAAGCCCGTTACCCAGAGAGGTGGTTTTCATCCTGTTTGGTGCCTCTGTGCTGGGTTCCATTCACTCAAAGCTCACGCCAGGCCTCAGTCCACACTGTTTGTCTGCAGTGCAGCCTTCCCTCAGCGTTGCCCTGGCACCTGCCAGCCCTCACCACACTGGATGGAACAAGCAATGAGCAGCCCACAGCAGCCCGTGGTCTTGGGCTGAGTTACCCCAGAAGCCGTGCTGAGCCCTGCAGGGACAGATTGCCTCTCTGCCCCAGAGATGGGGAGGTCTAGCCTTGCTGGAGATTGTTTGGGTAAGTTGTGATGGATCGTGTCCCGGTGTCGAGAGTCGAGGTGCAGCGGGAGGCTGAGAAACTTAACTTTGAAAATGTTTTAAAGCAAAGGGAACATCAAAAGATCTCCAGGAAACGGCAAACACCCAGAGTTCAGCAGTCTCTGAAACAGATCCCCTCCTCCCATCTCCATGTCTGGATAAGAGAGACTCCCAAGAAAAAAGGCGATCAAGATCAGAGAAGATGGTAAGCTATAAATCAACCACCTCTCTCTTTCCACCTCCCTCCCTGTGCCCTCCAGTCTTAGGAAACCTCTGGAGCAGCAAGACACAAATTCAAACAGCAGGGTGACTCCTCCTGTCTCCTCCTCAAGGCACTTGCCCTAGTGCAGCCCCCAAACCTTCCTCCAAATGCCGCCCAGCTCACAGAGGTGCTGGGTGGGGAGCACGAACATTCTCTCCAGCACTGCAGATTTTATCTGACATGCCAGATTTAGACTCTTACAGAAAAGTCAAATCAGCCTTAGACTCCTCAGATTCACTGTCTACCACTGGAACAACATTTTCCTATAAATCTGAGAGGCTGAACACAAGGTTAGGAGGCTTTGAGCCCCACAGAGCTCAGCCCTGAGCACACAGACTTGGTCATTAGGAACACATCTTACAGGAGCATGCACCCCACAGCACTTCAGGAGCTGCTCTCTGGCATGGGGCAGCCTCCTCTTCTCCTGATGGCCGGGCAGGTGGGGGTGAGCCAGCCCTGGGTTTTAAAACCGAGATGCATTTTTCAGGTGGGTGGATTTGGGGCATTCCCGATAGTGAATGTGCCTCTCGGTGGTAACGAGGCCAAGCTGAGCCCCTTCCCCTCCATATCCAGAGCCTCCTTCACCTCTGAGCATCCCACTGCGGTATGGGATACAGATGGGTGAGGAGAAGACATGTCTGGCATGACAATAAGACAGAAACACGGGGCAGGTTTTGCCCTTCAGCATGGCCCACGGTGAAGCAGCAATGCAGAGAGTGCAGCCTGTCTCCAGTGTAAGGGGCACGGCCCTCAATGGGTGCTGGCTCTGGTTCAGGAGGATGTTTTGTGTGCACACACGCATCAGTGCATGTTATTGGGCAGACAAGCTGTGTTCAGCCTTTCTGAGTGAGGTCTCCTGCCCCACGAGGCTGGGTCAGGAGCAGAAGTGGCAGCAGGTCCAGTCTGTGGGTCAGCAGTTCCAGGGGCTGTAACGTGGCCTCAAGCCACAGAGCAGGAGCCCAAAGACAAAGAGAGGAAGAAAGGAAAAGAAGGGATGCTGGGGGGCACTGAGTAACACCCTCTGTTAATTCCACACCTGGGGCACCCCTGACCTGAGCAGACTGACCCTCCCCAGCTTCATCATACCTCCAGCATCTCCTATGGCAAAGACAAGCTGCAATGGAGAGGGAAGGGACACGTCTCATTTTTGGCACTGACTTGCTGCACAAACCAGTTCTCACATTCCCCTGCTCCTCTTGGTTGTCCTTATCTAGGGGAAAGCAAAAGCTTTGCCATGCTCCATTCCCCCACTTCTAGGCAGCACAGGTGGCTCCTGACTTGGACCTTCTTGGTTTTATGATGTGGAGAGCCCCTGCTGCTTGGGGCAATCTACACTTTGTGACCATCCTTACTTAAAGTAAATATTCTGGACTAGGCTCCCTGGTCCCATTGGCGAGATCTAACTCCTAAATCCCAGTCACTTCCTCCTCTTTCCATCTAACCTGCATCTAACCAGTTAGTTGCAGGAGAAGCAATAGCCAGACTGTTGGGGTGTGCGAGTGTAAACACTTTTAGGAAATTGGTGCAGATGATACCTAGCAAACAGTCCCTGGAGCTTGCCTGGAACATACACTTATGGGGGAATTGCTGAACTAACATGAACCCCCATGCTCTCAGAAGGTCACATTTGGTGGTGGATAAACCAGGGAGCACAGAGGGAGAGAGCAGAGAGGAAGTCACTGGGAGAAAGGTGTGGGATGAATTGGTTTCAACATGGCCATGGTGGGAGCAATGTCTGCTGAGCAAGAGTAGGAGCAAACAGGGTCAGGATTTGGGGAAGGGAGGGCAGCAGGAGGGATTAAGCCCTGCAAGGAGGCTGGACTGGAGGGCAAAACTCACGCTGGGGGTGGCTAGCAGAGAAAGGTTTGGGGCAGGCAGGGAAAAGCTGTGGACAGAGTTCATCACATGTGACAGAGAGATTTGGGGGGGGATACACAGGGCATAAAGGTGTCCAGGGTCAAAGTCACACATAAGGTCCCTGAAGCACAGGGAGAAACAGAGGAATTTTGGAAGCAGGTGTTCCTCATGGGAGAGGGGATCCTTGGGGCTGTGCAAGAGTGGGTGCACAGGGGCAGCCGCGCAGGAGACACAAGCTCCCAGCCAGGCACGTGTGGGGCTGGTAGACCCCTTCCATGCCCAGCCCCTGGGTGGAGAGGGGGCTGACTCCAAGGTGTTTCCCAGGCACCAAGCCACCAGGGGCTCCCCTGGGGGCTGTAACTCCAGCTCAGCCTCCATCCTGCTGTCAGGCCCTGTGCCCAGAGCTTGTTATTGCAGGTGCAGGGCAGCATTCCCCCCGCCAGCCTGTCCCTGTCCCCTCCACTGCACCCTCTCCCCTCCACACACCAGCCACCCTGCAAGAGGCAGTTTGGGGTGCCTTGGGGCTGCCCCATCCCATCAGGGCCCCTGCTTCTTTTCCCTTGCATCCTTCTTCCCTCCTCTAGCTGGTGTCTGTCTCCTCATCCAGGGTTTCTGTTCATCACACCAAGTCCCTCCTGCAAAACTGCCAGCACAGACAGGTCACCCCGCAGAGTCTGTGGTCAATAGCTTGGGTGGCTTTGGCCACCAAGGATCACCACCAGCATCCTGATGTCCTCCCACTGGGATCCACGGAGCAGGAGGAACTACCCTTACCCTTCCCGTGGTCCTCTCCCATCTGCCTTGCCCTCTGCTCTCCACCATCTCCCCAGGGTCTGCAGACCAGCCTTCTCCAGAGGCCACCCAGTAAGCCCCCATCTCCCTCAGCCTCCCCAGAGCCCTTCTGCTGCACTGAGTGCTGCCCGGCACTCCCCAGGTTCCAGACCCTCAGAGCTGCAGCCAAAGCTGCTCCAAACCTGGCTCCAGCCACCTTCCACCTTGCAGCATGACCTCGGCTCTGTGGGGACCCCGGGGGACTGCAAAACTTCAGGGACTGTTCTGTCCCCAAAAAACACCTCTGCCAGCACTGCTGTACCCCCAGCCCATGGTGCTGGACACTACAGCTGCACATGGAGCACACAGGGAGTTTGTGATTTTATTCCCTTTGGAGCAGAGCCAGGCACAGAGCCGAACATCCCCTCCTGTTAAAAACAGCTCTTTGACATCTTTAATGACCTTAGCGCAGGGAGGCAGCAGCTTCTGAGAACAGAGTGCCACCGCTAGGAGCTCAGCATCTCAGCCAAGCAGTGCCTGGTCCTCTCCAGGCTCTGTAAACCCCTCTTCCAGCTCTTCTCTGCTGGGTCTGCCTGTGAGGATAACCAGGGCCTGCTTCCGTGCATCGGTGCCACGTCTTATCACGTGCCAAGCGTTTGCAAAGCCCTCTGCACTTTGTCCTGCTTTTCCCAGGGCTGGAGCTCAGCTCCTCCCCTTCACCTTTCTCCTTGGCCATCTGCACAGCTCCCATCTCTCTGCTTTGCGGGGGCAGGGGAGCGCAGGCATGGAGGCAATTAAAGGCAAAGCCTGGTAAAGACCAGCATTCCCATGCCCTGGCCTTGGCCTTGGCCTTGCTTAAACACCTTGAAGCATTCCAGCACTGAACTTAAAAGAACAAGTAGTCCCACAGTGAGTTAAGGGCTTGCAAACCTGAACCTCTTCTGCACTGCACTGGCTGCTCCTGAGAGTCCCTGCAGGTATTTTAAGCACAGGTCTATAAATGTTTTAAAATATGGGAACAGCTGTGAGCAGTTTCAAAATAAATAGTGAAAATCAGAAAGGGCCCCTCCTTAAAAAAACCAAGAGCAGCAGTGTCTGCATCTGCTGGTGAGGAGCAGGACCCCAGCCCAGGCATGGGTGCTTCCAGCACAGCTCTGAAATAAGGTGACACTCTGGCCACGTTGGGCAGGCACAGAATGACTCAGAGAGGTTTATGAAGTAGGAAGTTCATAAAGGCCCTCTAAGGGCTTGGTGTCCAGATCCGCTTCAGCTTGGTGGTGAGTAATAAGGTGAAAGCTGATGAACGCACATGTGGTGCAGGAGTGGTGGAAGGTGCTGAATGGGCTGCAGAAATCTGGGAGGGCAGAAATGTTTGGGTTTGAATTAATGCCCTGATGTACAAACACTGGAGGCGGGGGATGCAGGAAGCCACGGAAAGAGAGTCATGGTGACCATGGCTGTCTTCTTCAGCCAGCCCCCCTGGACATCTGCACAGTGCCCTCCATGCTGGGGGTGCTCAGAGGTTTAATGGGCAGGGCTCCCCTCCACTGCCCTCCAGCACTCCTACAAGCTCACAGAGACACTGGGGTGATGTTGGCTGCTGGGGTCACTTCCCTGCTCCTTGCAGGGTCCTGTACCAGCTCTGAGGTACCTGAGATGCCCTTCCATACTCAAGAGAGCCCCACCTCCCCCCAGCCTGCTGAAGGCTCTGGCACCCACTCCAGCTGGTGCAGGCAGCATGTCCCACTGCACTTCGATCTCCTCCCTCCTGTCCCAGCTTTAATCATCTCCAGAGCACCACCCTGGAGGTGCTCATCTGGGATGGAGGGATGATCAATCTGTTGGGCTTCTTTGCCCTCGTGTTACTTGAAAAAGGGAAAGACAAGAGCAGATTTGTCCTCCCCAGGGAGAACACGGGACACTGATCCTAAGGGAGTAAGACAGAGTTGAAGGGTCGAGAAAAACATGATAGGGACCAAAATATCTCCAGGAAAGGAGAGTATGGCTGAGGAAAGGCTGTGAATATGCTGAAAGAAGCAGGGAACAGACTGACGGCCTGGCCTCAGAGGTGACAGCAGAGCAAGATTTCTTAGGGGCACAGAGAGGGATTGTCACAAGGTGGCTGAGTGCTAAAGGAAAGGCAGGGAAGGCAAGGAGAGATGGGCCTACAGACCTAATTTTTTTTATTTTATTATCTTTAACTTAATATTCTGCATTTTCTTTCTCTAACTCTTCCAATTTATGTCCTAAAAACACCTTGTGATTCGACCTGGAGAAGGCCTGCCTTGATAGGAGAGGTCTGGTCAGCACATGTCCCATCTTTGCACAGTACTGCTGGCCTTGTGCCTTCTGAAGCTACTGAAATAACAGCCCTGGAACCCCATGAGGCTTATTTCTCCAAACTTTTGCACTTGATTCATGTCTGAGCAAAGATGTAGGAGAAAGAGCATCTGAGTGTCATCTGAACCTTTTGGTCAAGGCCCAAAATGGAGCACATGAGCTCTGTGAAAAAGCCCCGTGAGCTTTTCACAGTGCTCCTGAGGTGCTTTCCACCTCCTGGTCCAACAGAACTGGTGCACAGCACAGTCCAGCCCAGCCCAGCCCAGCAGCTCATGGCCCAAGGCAGAAAGTACCTCAATTTGTTGTTCAGAATCAGTGCAATAGCTGCTTGGCATTGTCACAGTGCAGTGTCCCAGCACCCATGCTCAGTGAATCCTGTCCCTGCAGTCAACTGAGTCTGGGGACAAAGCCACTGAACTTCACAGCTGGTTTTTCATCTCCAAGTGCCCGTCTGCAGGTGGCTCAGGACATGGCTTCAGTTACCCTTGATGGTTCAGGAATTTCTTTTTTTCTCGCTGCAAGCACACTGCCCTGAGCTCCTTGAATTTTCTACAGTTGTGGTCTCATCTTCCCAGCTTTCCCATATGAACTCAGACCCCCTTCCCCATGAGGACTTGGCCTCTTCTGCCTGCTTCAAACCTGATGCTCCTGCTTACTGACCCCACAGGACCTTGCTCCTGGCCTGCTTGGCATGACTTGCTTGACACAACTGGAGATGTCCCATATGTCTGAGGCTCTGATCCATTTTTCCACCGCTTGAGCTGCTTGGAGGATCACAGAATGATGAAATGTGTGGAGTTGGAAGGGACTCACAAAGTTCATTGAGTCCAGCTCCTGGCCCTGCACAGGACACCCCAACAATCCCACCCTGTGCCTGAGAGGGTTGTTCACACACTCCTTGGGCTCTGTCAGATTTGGGGCTGTGGCTGCCTTGAGCCTCTCACTGAGCTGGATTTGGGAAATGCCTGTCAGGAAAAAGAAGGAAGGAGTTATCCTGCAGAAATCCCTTATGACCCTTTTCAGACCTCTCCCAACATCATATCAGTTCCCATGCTAATCAGCTCCCTGTGCTCTTTGGCTGTGGTCTTCCTGCTGTGACCTTCTTGCTGCAACCCTGGCACAACCTGGTTGTTCCTGCTGGGTCCTCAACATGGGCCATGCTATCCCTGCCTTTATTTGCAAGTAGGCATCAATCTTCCTCTGAGTTTGTGGTAGAGGTTATTCAGCAGCAGGATTATTTTCTGACACGCAACGGGTGGCTGCATCTGGAGGCCATCCAGACCAACACTTTGTCATGTAAGGAGCTGTATGAACACCTCCACGGGAGAGACTGACATTTGTGCAAGTGAGTCACCAGTGGAGGCGATGGATTGTGTTTACCAAACAGTTGGAGGTCTCTAGAGAAGGGGTGCAGCTCGTGGACACTCCCTCCACAGACTGGCTGATTTTAAAGCACTGTTTTGTGGGGCAAAGAGAGGCTCATGTGTTGGGGGTTGTTTCCTTTTCTGCTGCTTTTTTGCTACCAAACTTTGGAGAGGAAACAGTCTAGAGGGTCACCACCCCTGTCCTCTCACATTCTGCTCCCCAGCCCCTACAAAGCAGCAAGATTTCAGCTGTGTCTTTCTGCCTTCATGTTTCAGTGTTGGAGAAGGAAAAAGAACAGCATGTAAAGAAGGACAAGGAATAGAATCTTAAAGGAATGACAAATGCAGGGCTCAGCCTGCTCTGCCAGGAGAGTTCATGTACAGGATGCAATGAAAACTCTTCTTTATGGTGTTCGTAGGAAGGCTTTGCCTCTGTCACCAGGAGACCTTGGTCTCCCCTCTGCCCACCTTGTCAGAATGGGATTTTCTCTGTGTTTTTTTTTGCCTCTCACTCTCCTGCACAGTTTCCCAGTCATCACATTCTTTCCAGTCCCTTGTCTGTATGACCTGTTCCATAACAAGCTCCAGTCTCGCACCAGTAACCTTCAGCTCAAGGTTTTTAGCGCCACGGAGACCAGTCCCAGCAAACCTCCCCTTCACCTTCCATACCTCATTCTCATCCCCAGGCCTTGGCTGTCCAAGCATCCCTTGCCCTGGTTTGCATTGGGGTTTACGGCCCAGCTGTTCCCTCCAGCTGAGAGCAGCTGTGCAGTGAGAGGGGACGTGTCACTGGCCCCTTATGTGCTGTGTTTGGCATGAACAGGAAAGTTTTGCCCCCCAGTCTGCAAACATGGTGAAATAATTACAAATAAGACATAAATGACTCAGCCATTGGGAACAGTGTGAGTGCAGATGGTGGCAGATTTAGAAAGACAAATATCTCCTATCTGGTCCTAGAAGCATGTATTCAGCCAAGTCTTCCAGGAACCTCAGTGTCCAACAAGCAGAGCCCCCAGCCTTGGCATATCTATTGCAAAACAAGCCCAGGAGCTTTTGGAGGTCTCAGCCGTGCTCTGTCAGAGAGAAGTCTCCCAGGTTTGCAACGAAACATTATCCAAGGAGAGGAACTTATCCAGTGCTTCCAACTTGAAGTGGACTCCAGCAGAGTGTAATCTGGGGGCTCTGTGGAAGCACAGAATCTCATGGATCAAGTAAGGCAATGACTTTGGAGAGCAAGGCAGGCTGCAAGGCCTGGCAGAGAATTGCCAGGAGCAGGACTGAATCCACCCCAGCGATGCTGCATGAACATTGTCCAGCTCAGGAGAAACGGGTACTTCACCTTCTACCCCCTGGGAGCCATCTCAGCTGCCTACTAACAGCTGTGTGGGAGCGAGGAGAGCTCTGCAGAGGCAGCAGATCCCCTCCCTGGGGCACTGGGATGTGCCAGTATTGGTTTCACCATGATTTGGACCCAGACCTAGAAATCTCCAAGTTCCCCATGATGGAGCCAAGCTCTGGCACGCAGCCCTCAGCAAGGTGGGCGGCTGGAAGAGTTCAGGCACATCTCCTTTGGCCCTCTGGCTGCTTCCCATCAGAAATGCAGAAAAATGAACTCTCTCCTCAAAAACTTTTCAATTTTGATGAGTCAGCAAAGGTGTTGGCAGGTTTTGTGACTTGCCTGCAAGTGAATGCTTGTTGATTCTCACCCTCCTCCAGGAGGTCCAAGCTGACCTCAGGCTCTGCTCTCCCCATAAACACGTTACATCACGCAGGTGCTGGCCCAGTGTCACGCCTGGATGAGGGCTGGAGCTTTACAGCAGAATGGCTATGGTTAAAATAGATTTCATGCTAATATTGACTATAAACTCGTGCGAGAGATGAAAGCAAGTGCTCCAGTGTCAGGAAGCTGCCTTTATCACCCCATGCTGATAGTGCGTCAGGAGGCAACCACTGTTCCTTTACCAGCCTGGGAAAAGAGGGAATTTCGGGAATTTCATAGCCTGCTGCCTGTGGGAGGTGGTGCTCGGGGGCTGTGCCCTGTGCCCTGTGCTGCTGGTCTGAGAGTGCAGCGACCCAGGGCACAGAGCGTGGCAGAGACAGGCTGGAGCCACCCCGGGCTGCAGGGTTTTCACAGCATCCTCTGTGCAGGCAGTAGGGCCACCACGCTCTTACTGCAGCCACATCTGGAGAGCAGAGGAGGCTGCTTGTGTCAGTGACACCAATGGGCAGAGCTGTGCCCTTCAGCTTGGCCTGGGTTGTCCACCCCCACGTGGAAAGCACCGTATGCTTTCCCAGGGAGGAGACCAGTCCCAGCCTGGTGCAAAGGTCAGCTGGCCAGAACAGAGGCCAGGCATGAAGTTCAAGCCCTGTGTCCATCCTGCTGGCACTGTGCATGAAGTTCAAGCCCTGTGTCCATCCTGCTGGCACTGTGCCCTGGACATCAGCATTCCCTGTCAGAGGAGCACCCCTGGTGGTGCTGCTGTCATGCACAGAAGAGCTCTCCTTGGGGCAGAACAGGGGAAGGGGCAGAGCAGCACATGTCCCCATGTGCATATGCTCTCCTCATGGCCCCAGCACCCCAGCACAAGGTCCTCAAGGTGGTGGGTGAGCAGCCAGGCCAGTGCCTTGCTTGCCCAGTCACACACAGAATGTGTGGGACCCTCCTGGGACATCTTGGAGTGCTGGGGTACAGGTTTGGTGCCCCTCCCTAAACTCAGCTGGTTCCAAAGGAATTTCCTTCTGCTTGGAATCTGATACCTGGACTTCCCTGTGGCCACCATGCCCAGCACGGCCACAATCTGCTCTTCCTCCACACCTCTCCCCACATGCATTCCCACATCGCATCCATTCCCAGGCTATCTCCCTGCTTCCAGCACCAGCACCTGGCACCACAGCCATCCCACCCAGCTGCCCGGCACATCCTGGATGATTAAACCCAGCTGGTGTTGCTGTCTTCCTCCCACACCCATCCTGGGCACACGCCTTCTGGGGCCAGTGCGGGCAGCCCAGCTCCCAGGGCTGTTGGAAAGGGTCTGTCATGGAAGATAAGCGGCTGTGTGCCACTGTGGTGGCAGGGAGGAGTCCTGCCAGACTGTGCTTTATCCCAAACCAAACAGCCTGGCCAGCTTCAGGAGTTATAAACAGATGCTGAGGCAAGGCTCTGGCTCTGGGAGGGTCTGGGAAGAGAAGAGGATTTGGTATCTGGCTTCCTGGAGAGCCACAGCCCCGGGGAATTTGCTAAGCCTCCCACGGCAACACCCCAAATAGTGCTGGGAGGAAGCAGCTGCCCTGGGGCGGCTGCAGGGATGGGCACAGGGAGGACAGGGAGCCAGCTGGGTGGTGGGCTCAGTACACTCTGATATGGGGCCACTTACACTGCTACAGGGTTCTGATGGCCAGAGCAGCATGTGGTTCAGGCCACGGTGGCCATGCTGGAGCTGTCCAGGGGGGTGAAGAGAAGAAGTGAGACCCCTGCCACCCACCCCTGCCTTCAGGGTGCTGCTGCAACCCATTTTCCAGCCATTTCCAATGGGCTTGCAAACCTGGGGTGGGACAGCAGAGTGAGCAGCATTGCAACGCTCCACACCAGAGACCACAGGCACAGTAAGAGACATTCCTGACTCCTCACCACACACCAGCTATGCAGAAAAACTGTCCTTTCACCTTTATTTTGTCCTCTTGCCTTTACTTCCTGACAACACAAGAACTTAGAAAACTCAGGATATTAAAGTGAGGTCTGCACTACCAAAAATACTGTGTTCCCCTTGAGCTCTGCCTGCAGGTCTTCTCTGCTTCTCCAGACACCAGCCTCTGCCACCAAGCTGCTGAAGCAGAGGATAATTTAACAACATTTAATTAAAAGTGGGACAGGTAGGGGACTTGCAAGGGATTTATGCCATACACTTATGCTTCCCCCTCCTTTCTGATATTTGGAAAAAGAGTGGCAGGAAGATGCAATTCATGAAGAGAGCATTTTGATCAATTTTCCCACTAGAAATGTCAAGACAGTAGAAATGGGGCCACCTGGATAAGTCAAGCTGCCTCAGGGATTTAAAGAGGAATAAGAGGATGCTGCATGTTGTGTCTTCACAGCTGTGTGACAAGGAGGGAGAATCTGTCTTTCAAGGCTCCCTTTAGTCAAAATATTAATTAGGCCACTGCAGTTCACAGAAACCTCAGATAAAGGAGTCTGGAAGAGTCCAGTTCCTTATGAGTACCTTAGATTTCATCCCCTTCTGCTCAGCAGTGTCAGTGTTTTACTTCCCTTGTCATCATCCAGTCTCCCAGCCTAAACAAGGACTGAGATGTGAATGCAAACATCCAGTTGTTGGGGGAAAACAGCCCAAGAAAACAGTGGAGCAGCAGCTCTCAGACCAACTGCTCCTGCAATAACAGACCAGGGTGGGTCTGTTTTGGCCTCTGCCAAGGCTATTTTGTTCCCTTTGCAGGTTGTCTCCAGATGGCCCTTCACCTACCCCTCCAGGCTGGGTCCTCCTCAGTCCTTCCTTTCCAGTTGCACCCTGGCAATGTGGTATCCAGAGGCCACCACACTGGTCCCTCCTGAGATTTTTCAGTACAGTGAATTTTCCATCTGAATTTTCCATGAGTTTTCCATCTGCATCCATGCACATACCACTGTCTCCTATCCCGTTGCCACACCACACTGCAGGTTTATTCTCTGTCTTCAATTTTTTGTGTTCCAGCTCTTTCTGCTTCCAGGTTTCTTTCTCCACATCCCACCAGTGGTCCCATACCACCCTACCAGAACCCAGCTGCATTGTCAGGCTGTATGAGCTTCTCTGTGCTTCCAAAATAGGAACTTGCGTGCCTTATCTAGAGAACAAAACCACTCCTTTGGAGAGCTGGTGTTTAGGAACTGACCAGACAAACTTAGGCAGGAAATACACAGCCAAGACACACACCCTTGTGGGCAGCCACTGTGGGCTTTACTGGTGATAAAGGCAGGTTACAACGGCACAGAGGGAGATCCACCTTAGAGAGAGCCCCCAAAATCACTGGAAAAACAGGGCAACAGAATGAGCTGAGTTGGAAGGGATCCACAAGGATCTCTGAGCCCAAGCACTCCATGGTTTCAGAAAGCTTCGGTTTTCTGTTCACTCGTGGTTTCCCAAGTTCTTCTGGACTAAAGGTAGATTTGGGATCCCGGTTCTGTCACCACATGGGATGGGGGTACTCATTTGTGACAGTCTGTCCCAAGGGAGGCCCAGACACCAGGGGTGGCACCATCCCAGGGGCTCTGTGGTGGGACATAGCTGCTGCTCTATCCCTCTGCGCCTCCAGCACGCAGGCTGCACCCTCAGCTGCACCGGCTCATGAGAAGTTGAGCCTTAAAAGTTTATCAAGAGCGCTGGGCTCCATAAGGAGAGCTTTACACTCTCTGCTGGTCAGCCAGTGCTCACAGTTTTCCCTGGCTGCACACGTGCTGGATAGTCGGGTCCTGCTCTCTGCCACTAACAAAAGCCATAAATTACCAGCCAGGCTGCACCCATCCAGCCCCACGCTGCAGCCTCCAGGCGCTGACCCTGCCCAGCTCCCCCCACACATGCATCACCCCAAGGAGCTGCTGGAGGGAATAGGGCAGTATCTGTCAGCCCTGCTCCAAAGAAGCAGCTTTTATCGTCGTGTGTGAGGACTGAGAGCTCCCTGCAGTAGGATTTACAGGGGGGCTTTCCAGCTGCAAGGCAGAGTGACCCCAGCACAAGCACTACAGACCTGTCCTGGACACAGGGAGTTACAAGAGGCTTCCAGGGACCCTGGTCTCAGCCCAGCCTGTCTTAACCCTGGCACCAGCATTGCTCCCCACTGTCATCAGTTAATCCTGCACATGCTAGCAAACACCCTGCAGAACCCCAGCATTCCCAAGCCCCCCAACACCTTCTCTCCTCTTACAAAAGTATCCATGCCTGGCTTTCATTTTGGAAGGATCCCCAGATCCCTGGGGGACTGTGGGGCAGCCCGTAGTGTGGCTGGAAGTGTTGGCAGAGTTCCCTTTGCTCCCACAGTGCCCCAGGGATCCAGAGGAGCCCAAGCCTGATCAGCAGGTGTCAGTTTGTGTCCTTGGGGCTCTGGCAGGGAAGGGATCTGCTGCAGTAATTGAGGCAGCAGGAATGAGAGGTATGTTCTGAAACAGTGGCGGGCGGGGGCTGCACTTGGATCAGTCCGGCCCAGGGCCCACAGTGATTTCCCAAACGCACCCTCCTTCCAAGCCCACCCCAAGCCTCACAGACCCTAGGAAGAGCCTCCCAAGAACAACCAGCCCTTTGAGAAACTTAAACCACTTTCTCCAACACCTCTGAACTCTGTCAGGAACATCCTTCATCAGAAAGCTACAAGTGCCAAGCTGTTTTCCCTCGAGGGCAAATCTCCCTTGTGCTGTCAGGAGCAAAGCTGCCTGGGTTCACATTGCTGCTTAAGGTGAATGCATGGTGTGTTTTACGAACTAATTGTGAAACTGCAAACTGCTTCAGAGGCAAAGGAGAAGCATTTTATTGTGAGCAGAAGAATTAATCATACCTGGGGCAGTACAGATGTCAGCAAAAAACAATGCAGAAAGGATTTCTCAGGAAGACTTCTTGACATGAATAGGAAGGCCTTTTTCGGGTCTTTTTAGATATGAATGAAAGGTTCTCAGTGGTTGTTGTGACCCCTGCTTTTACCCTTGCTGTCTAGATCCAAGAGAGGGATGTGTGTGCTAAAGCTACAAAATTATAAGGGGAAGGAGTTTTATTCAAGAAATGGAAATTTCCCAAACCAAGGCGTCTGCCGCAGCACTAATTCATGACGTGTCCCACATAGTTTATGGCAGAGATTAAACAATACAAAGGATAAAACATTTCAAAAATGGCATTTCACTGAGGAAACAAGAACAGACTAGACTCCAACCCATCCGTTGTGCAATGCTGAGCTGTCGAGCTCGCAGCCCCAGCATTCAGGTCCTGCTCAAGGAAATACCACTGGTTGCTGTTTGCATGTGAGCAACCCAGCGTTTCGTCACACCTTTTTGTTTGTTGTGGAGTGAATCCCCTTGGTAATATGGCCAACCCCTCTTCCTCCCTTTGTGCATTTTTCTCTGCCTGGGACTTGTTACCCTGGTCCCAAGGGATATGCTTTTCCCTGGCTGTTTCCCATTTGGAGGCTGCATATGTACACGCTGGTGGAAGAAGAGAGCGACTCGGTCTTTCACTGCAGCCTTTCCCTACATTTTTAAAAGATATTGGTTATGATCAGCCAAGCTCTACTGAGTACAGATTTATATCCTGACTCTGATCTTGCCTCCACCAACTGGGCCCGTTCTGTAGAGCAGAGGAGGCAGTGGCACTAGGGATGCAGCGTCCTCCTGGCAGCGCTGGAACTGTTGCTGCAGCCAAGTAGGGGAAGAAGAAATATTGACATGTGCAAGGATAGGGGTTAAAAAAAACAAAGAAGAAAGTCTGAAATGTCTTATGTGAAACCAAGCAACATTCGGCAAAGGTGAGGAGAAAAATAAAGATGATACAGGCAAAAAAATAAAATAAAATAAAGATGATAAAGGCACTGTGTGGGGCTGTAAAAAAATCTGGGATAACAGCACTTTCTGATTTTATCTGGTGATAGATTCCCAAAGTTTGCCACGAAACCTCTCCCCACAGTTCCAGTTAGGCTCAGATGGCCACAAACCTGTTACTGAGAAGAACAGGAGTCCTCCACCTTCCTCTTGACTTCCTCACTCATGCCCCCAGATATGCCCAACATCAGGGTTACCCTGCACATAGATTTGACCTGAAATTAGTAAAACTTGTCCAAGTAAAAAGCAGTAACAAAATGAAGAGGATGGGAAACAGAGCCAAGAGCAATGGCAGGACACGTTAAGGATACAAAACTCCCAGAGATATGCCCTGACCACCAGGTGAGAATGCATGTTTGACAATGTAGCATTTTCTCCTCCAAGTTTTTTTACCAAGCATCACTTTTGCTTTTTTGGAGGCTCTGCCCATGCTCTGTGGGATGGGGTAGGGATGCCAAAGTCAGTCCAAACTGCAGAGGAGACATGATCATGAGAAACCTGACCTTTCCCTCTTTATTATCCTTATTTGCCACATCTAGATGACGCTGGACATGACACAAGTTCATAGTGATGTCGTTTACCTGCACGTGCTTGCATACCAACACCAATGACATCAGTCTTGGGATTTGCTCAGGGGACCCACTACCAGGAAACGACTTCTCTTAAAACACGAGGAAAGCTCGGTGCAGCCTTTGTAGCTTCTAGTCCAGCAAGCCTGTAATAGTCACAGGAATGAGACTCAAATTTCTAATTATTGGCTGAGTTATTTGTAGCTTCATATGTTTTAAGGCCAGAAGGGGCCATCATCTAGTCTGGCCTCCTTAAATGGAAATCTCCATAAGCAACAAGCAATTCCCTGAGCTTCATTACAGTAATGAGCTCAGGAGTCCTGCCGTCTCGTCTCTGGCTCTAACCGCTAGACCCTGCCATGCCAAACACAGCTGCTCAGATCTGCCTCCACCTCCAAAGGGAAGTCTAGGAGTTCCTCCTGAAGAGGCAATAAATCAAATACCAATGTCCACAGCGATGAGGAAGGATGACTGCCTGCATACACTGGCTCAGCCTGCCCAGCAGGGAGGGAGCTCAGGTCCTGGGTGCCTTGTCCAGGGGCAAGCACCAGCAAGGACATGCATCCAGCCAGCAGGCTGGGACAGAGGGACTTGCTTTGCCATGATGTTGTGTCCCCTTTGGGGGCATTATTTTGGG